>JAVJIF010019723.1:0-78863 GCA_038442645.1 Agave tequilana
ATTTATAATTTTACAGGGGCTAAAATGAAATTGTACCTTTACGGTCGGGTTAGGGTAAACGGGTCGGGATTGGGTTAAACCCAAAACCCAACCCGTTGGGTTTTCACCCAACAGAAGCAGCGCAGCAGCAGGCCTTGAGCTGCTACTGCCGCCCACGCGCGGCCGCCGCTCGGCCGCCCGGCCAGCGCGGCCGCCACGCCGGCGCCGGCGCCACCCCGGCGCCGCTCCGGCGCCTATGGCCTCCGGGGTCCCATCCGCAAGAGAGAGAGGGAGAGAATAGAGGTGGTTGGGGCCTCCTCCCCCACCTGCCGGCCCTGCGCCGGCCGCCGGTCAGGCCGCCGGGGAGAGAGAGAGCGAGAGAGAAGGAGAGGGGGGAGAGGGTTTTTTAAAGGGGTGAAAGTAGGTTGGGTTATGGCGGTGGGAGGAGAAGATTCGTGAAGAAGGAAGAAGAAAAGGAGAGAAAAGAAAAAGAAAAAGGTTATTTTATTATTATTTTATTGCCCGAAATCGAGACCAGCTCCGAACGGTACCCAAAAATTACAAAAAAATAGAGAATTTATCCTGAGACGTAATATGAAGACGGTTTGAAGAAATTCTATCTGGTTTGCAAATTAAAAATCCTGAAAGATATCGCCAGTACCGGCGCACCGGTTTGGCCGGATTTTCGATAATTCAGAAAAATCCCCAAATACCCTAACGTAGCTCATGAGATTCTAATACATATGGGTGAAAGTTGATTCTCCAAATTCTACTCCATTTGTGAAATAAAAATCGTAAAGCAGATTATCGGTATCAGTCGGCACCGACTCTGGAGATTTTCCAAAATAATTCAGAAAATTTCCAGAAAATTCTGAAAAATCTCAAATATTAGAAAATAATTTTTGAAATTGATATCAGCTCAATCGGATTACAACGGAGGTCAAATCACAATATACGCCGTATTGCGTACTGATACTGTGATACGTATATCAGGGATCAGGGGTTACAAACATACTTCTCTCTTTCTAGGAGGTTTGTTTAGACTTTGTAAAATCAGAAAAAATATTATTGTTCCATTGACAAAGGTTTTTAGGAGTGCAGTCCTAGATACATCGAGAAAGATGAGGTTAAGCCATAGATGAGATCACTGACAGCAGAAACCTAACCTTCTTAATGACGAGCTATTCCCATGAAAAAGTTTAATGTGGTAGAAACAAGTTGGACTGGTAATACTCGTGTAGAGCATCGATCCGAATATGTTATATCCTATTTGTAGCATGTGTAGCTACAACCCCTTCTTTATGATGACGTTGCTTTTATAGTTGGGTTGAGTTTACTCTTAATAACTGTTACACACATATTATAGAGGGTATAATACTCAGTTATATATATTTTGGAGGACTTTCCTACGTGAGAGGAAACGTGACGGTCGTGGTAGGAAGGGCGGTGATGACCCTTAAAAACTCTCATGAGTCAGTTATTGTGAGCATGATCATTAATGTTCAGCCCTGCTCGCTCAATAGACGAGCACTTATCTGTGTCTCTTGTCAGTATCTGGTAAAGAGGCTTAATTCAAGACGTAATCCATTATGTCGCTCAGATTACAATGAATTCATTAAGGGCAGATTCAAAGCCGCAATGTACCTATCCCGAATCCACAGTATGAGGTTGCCAACTTTTATTTACATTTTTATGTTTTATGTTATTTTTATTAATTTTGTCTTTCCCTAAAATTCAAGCTTTTGGGGGGCTGTTAGGGTTGAGTAAACAGAACGAAGAGAAAGCTTGATTTTTCCTATAGTGTTAGTCTCATATGGGATGTGATATGGGAAGAAAAGTGGTTTATATACCAATCTTTCCTCTTCTTTATTTATAACTCATCTTATTTGTTATAGGCTATATATTATGAGACGGGTTCACCGTACGCGTGTGCGAGCGCGTCATACCACGCCACCGCCAGTGGCAGCGGTGCACGCACATGCGCGAGCCTGAGCCCGTGGTTATTTTTTATTTCTTTTTTGTTTGGCTGATTCTCGATCTGAAGGTTCCTAAATCTCGGATCTCCGTGTCGAGTGCAACGAATCGCTCGTTACCTCAATCCCGAGATTTAGTTGTTGAACTGGGGCGCTCTGAAGGCTATAAATAAGTCTCCCAGCTCAGAAGAAAAACAATGAAAGCTTTCTCTCTTGTCCCTCTCTTAAGCTTTTCTATAACAATCATTTGCTGTCTGCGAATCTCTCTTCTTATATAACTCTAAAACTTTATTTCATATTCATTTTCATAGGCAACCGATTCTTATCTGAGCAGACCTTAACTTACGCTCGACCGGATCCTGGTACTTTCCGGGGGCCTTCACCGTTAGTGGACGGTGACTGCTTCAACGCCAGAGCGGTAGAACAAGTCTTTGTTTTCTAGAACAGTGTTCTTACACGACTGCTCTCTCACATGTCAGAATTTTCTCTCTTGTTTTATTTATTTATTCATATAGATTTTATTACAATATATTTGTTACATGTTCATGTTACAAATATAGTAGCTAAAAATATCTGAAATACTCTGAAAATACGGTTAACTACCAACATCTCAATATGGGACACGAGAAATACAAGATGTCCTCACGCCAACAGTGTTCAACCAGTGTTTCCACCATCCTGTGTGCATCCACTCTTTTTCGGGGACAAATGACTCGCACATCAAGCTTTGCACGACAATTTGCCTACGTTTACATCCCACTTATACAACAACCAAAATACTCTCCCTCTCTCTCTCAAAACTCATTAACACCGACACGTCACTTGCCAACAGCCACAAGGAGACTGATTTTTTCTTCTTTTTTTTGGTGGTCCCTACTCGAGAATATTCCGAAGAGAAAGAAAGAAGTGGTCCCTACTCGAGAATAAAAGAACGAATAAGACAAGACAGTCATTTTTACTCAGAAAATTATGTGGAAATGTTTTAATCCGAGGAATGATGGCCCTACCACTACTTCGTTATGCTCCAAGGCTCTCCCATACACAAAAAACAAACGGAGCATCGTTTTTGTGTATAGATTAGGCAAATGATGTCTTGAAACTGTTCATATGAGAATTAATGTTCCACAATTATTTGGAGAAAGTGACATCCAGCCATAATATCAACTACTTGTACAGAACGCATACTGCTGACGACAGAACAGAACATTACTCGTATTAAAAACAATTGGAAATTTGTAGTATGAACGGAAAATATTAATTGTTCCTTTCTATAAGACTTTAAAGGCCACCAGTTTGATGTACAAGGCTGTTTTGGATTCAAGAAAGAAGACGGAAGTGAGGAAGTCGGAAGTGTCAAATTTCACTTCCGTTGTCCGTCCAGCGCTAGAAAAGGATAATAGAAAACTCCTTTTCCTTTTTGTTTTTCCGTTCTACACAATTATTTCCTCGCTTTTAGGTGTTACAGTTAATTTTACGGTCATGTAAATCTCATTTATAATAAATTATACTTCAAAACAATTAATTTTGTAATCATGTAAATCTTACTGCATTCTAATTACAATTCAATTTTTTCATAATTAATTTTTATTTTAATATTATTTTATGGTCAAGTTTGTGATCAACCTTTCCACTTCCACTTTCACATTACCAACCAAACACCCGAAAAGACATTATACTTTTCTAATTACACTTTCAACTATCATCCAAACACCGGAAAAACATAAATTCTCATTTTTCAAAAAAAAAAATCATACTTTTTACTTCTTCACTTCACTTCCACCCACTTTCGAACATCCAAACAGTGTACTTGTTCATTTCTAGAAGATAACACAGGTTTTTTCCAGCTCCATAGCTTTTTCTTTTTATACATGCAAACTTACCAAGGGCCACTGGTTTGAAGAAAGTAGCCAGGACTACACTGCATCCACATGGGCACTAAAAAATCTCAAACACGACAAAAGTTCATATTCCCTCTTTTCGTGCTTTCAGTATATATGTGTTTTCTTTCTCATTCTCAAGAAAATAAGATGGGACCATTCTACTGTGAAATTTTCTCACAATATGTTAAACTTTTTTTAGATAAAACCATGACGGGTAAGAAATAAACTCAATGAACATTCTCAAAATAGAATGGTACAATTTACATGAAATACTCGTACACAATTTGATCCTTCAAAAGAAGAAGAGAAAAACAAAACCATCAGAACACTCTTAGCGAAATCGTGGCTTCTCCCCTCCATCGCAGTTGTAGCGTCTGCAACTCAGACCCATCCAACCCTTGGTCGGATCTCTCGCCGGTGTTGTCGCGACATATGCAGTTCAGATTCGGCCATCTCGTGATCAGATCCCCAGACCACTGAAGTCGTGGCATCTCCACTCCCCCGAAGTTGCAGCAGCATCTACAGCTCGAAACCGGCCATCCAGCCACAATCGTACAGTATCTGCAGCTCTGTTAGGTCATCGGTATCTGCAGCTCTGTTAGGTCATCTTGTGACCGAATCTCAATACCAAAGTCATGACATGTGTATCCACCACCGCAGCTGCAACATAATATCTGACCACCCCCGGCCGTCCCCCTGTTCAAATTACTCTTGAAGCAAATATGTTAGTTGAAGCTAGCTTAGAACTCCTCCCCTCTCTTAGCCCGTTCTCTTGGCTACTAACTCTTCTCCGAGTTCCTCTTGCTTTTCAGATTTATGGTTTAGAATTGAGAATTCACCAGGCTCTCAATGACAACTGAAACTCCATCTCTCATTTCCTCCAAAATCTTCTCAAGAGGCTTGCTAACCAGAATCTTTAAGAACTTAATACTTACAGTATAGGTTGCAAACCAGAATTTTTAAGAAACTTAAGATATACATAACAGGTTCCCCTCCCAATTCCCTTTAGATACTACTTGACATCTTGTTATAAAAACAAACTCTATAACAGCTTCTACGTAAAGTTCTACAAGGATTAACAACTGCGTATTGAACTAATCCAAGCCAATAACAAAGACAACGGACACACTTCACACTGAAAATACAAATATCCATGAATGTCACCATTACCAAATACCAATTTCCTAAGCTTCAGTCTACATCTAATGGTAAAATAAACGTTCTGAGCTCTTGTGTTGTATTCTTTTATCATGTTATGTGCTCTCTCTATGAAGACAGGCCAACATGTGGACAACAACACGTGTGGGTGAATAGAGACTTGTCGATATTTGAAAACAGGTAACATGCATTCAAACAACTCACACCAAACAATAAGCATCTAGATAGGGTGCAACTTATTTCTACCATCTACAGCAACAACCTCATAGGCTAGTAGAAAGAGTCCAGCAAAGATTTTATTGTAAAAAGTGATTCTTATACTACAAAGGAAATAAAAATGTCGAGCAGCAGAATCAGTCATCTTAAGCACAGGATTTGGAAATTTATGTTGAGAGAAAACAGAAGAGAGCAATCCAAACAAATTCAAGATTGTGCTTTTAAGCAAGGTTTTTAAATGACAAGCATGATGATGAAATTCTAGGATTACCATTAAAAGGACGAGCAACAGCAGCAACAAAAGCAAGACTCTATCACTGTTGGTTGCAAGGAAGTGGCAGAAGTAAGAAAATAGGGAAGTATAATTGCTCACTTCTCTATCTATCCAGAACCTAGAAAGAAAAATAAGAAAACCCTTTTTACTTTTCTCTTTTCTCTTTTACACAATCATTTTCTCACATTTAGAGTGCTACAGTTAATTTTGTAATCATGTAAATATCATTTATAATAAGTTGTAACACAAAACAGTTAATTTTTAAATCATGTAAATCTCACTTGCATTCTAATTACAGTCCATTTTTTATTTTTCTTAATTTATTTTTATTTTAATATTATTTTACGGTCAACTTGTGTGTCAACTTTTCCACTTTCACTTTCACATTACATCCAAACACCGGAAAAGACAAACATTTTTCAAACCACACTTTCCAACACCATCCAAACATCAGAAAACTTACTAATCATTTCCCAAATTCCTAAGAGAATTATTACCACTTTCTCACTTCTACCCTTAACCAAACGGGTTCGGTTCATGTGTGTGAGGTACATACACACACAATAAGAGGACCAATCACGTGTTGACACGTGGATTGGAACTCTTATAATCTCTTATAATATGTGTTTGAGGCCCCACACATAACATATTATAGAGGATCAATTCACGTGTCAACGCGTGATTGGCCTTCTTATTGTGTGTGTGTGGCTCACACACATAAACCGAACCCTAACCAAACAGGCCTATATCAAAGTTTTGGAATTAGTTACACAGATGCTTATGATGTGGACCTAAACTAACATGATGTCAATGTATTGATTATGCCTGATTTAAGCTTGTTGTCATTGTATGAGGTACCATGAAGAAAACTAAGCTTTGGTATTGATGTGATATAATATTAGTTATTTCTACTTTCATTCTCATCCATGAATGTGTTTTATGAAATAGTTGTTGAATCTTGTGAGGAACCTACTTTCTCCCCAACCAATTGAAATGAGGTTGTACTGTAAAGAGGTCTTACCCTTACCCCTAAATATCCAACCCGTTACCATACCCTATAGGTAACGGTAAATTTTCATTCGCCCTATAGGATAAAGCATGTAAAATGGGGGGGAAATACATTAGGAAATACTATTGATTTATTTCCTAAAAGACATACCTAGAAAATGTTCTACAAAAGATTCAAGAGACTGAAGGAAAATTTAAAATATAAAAAGAAAGGAGGAATATATTTTTCTCCAAAAAAGAAAACAAAAAAACAAAATATGTGAGAATTTACTAACATCATCTTTTATATCATACAAAGGCTCTAATTTATCACTAAAACATAAAGTACTCCGAACACTTCTCCCCATAACAAAAATTACGGTAATTAACATTGTCAAACACACACACACACACACACACACACACACACACACACAGTTTTAATTTTGTACCTGATGGGGGATAATCACTAGCCCAAGAAATTTACCTCGAAAACAAGCATCTCAACCAACTGTTGATTTAGCAGAGCAATAAACATTATGAACTTGCAAAAAAATTGCCGTGAGATAATAGTGTACGAGTCCTTCCTACTAACTACAAGAGACGATGTCATATGAATCAAATGAAAAGCATTGCGTATAGCTGAAAGCTATTATTTTTATAACCAATTAAAAGATAGAGCTGACTTTTTACATCCATTGGTTGAAGAACTCAATTCTCACCCAGACATAAAAGCAGCAAATAAAAGCAGAAACTGTGGTGATCAACCCTAAACGAAAATTATTCAAATTAATTTCCATCAAACCCAAAATTTTATCACAACCGACCCACATACTTGTGATATTTTCGGAGATAGATAATGGGGAGAGATCGAGCAATGCAAATGCAAGCAAGCAAATAGATAGATGCAACAACTAAACCAAAAGCATATTAAATCTCCTAAATAGTGATAAATAGCCATCAGATCCAACTCCCCCCAGAACAAAGAGCAATTCTCTCCCTACATCAAATCTAGCGTAGTAATAAGAAAGAATGCCTAATCACAAGAAGAAGAAAAGAGAAGACCTCACAATCTTCATAGCTCTTCTTCCATCATCATCATCATCCATGGTATTGACAGCTTCCCCACCAAATTCTTCGCCATTGGATTTGTCAGGTCCCGTGCCTGCTGTGCAGCAGTCCTCAGCACCTGGATGGTCCTCTTGTTGGCATCCAAGAAGCTCGCACTTGAATAAGTCAAGTTGTGCTTCTTACAGCTCCTTGACGATCGCGAGATGGTCCTCAATGGCACCTGGGCAGCCTTGGGAACAAGTGGTGCTCCACCTGGACTGCAGACCACCGTGAAACCAATCCATCCACGGCGAGCAGATAATGTCGACCGTCCCCGCGGTCTGCTTCTCGAACCAGTCGTTCCCCGTTGGCGGGCCCACATAAACCTCGCCAGAGAAATGGTTGAGGTGAACTGGACGTGCTGAATCCCGGTGACCGAGAAGCTCGCCAGCACGACATCACTCTCTCCCCCCAGCTGGGCAAGCAAGAAACAAGCAATGGGTACCAGATCCAGAATATAATCACACCAACAATCTCCTGCCATCGATCGGGCACGTCTTTGTTGGAGAGGAGAAGAATGATGGACTGCGCGAATAGATTAACCCTGGCGACGCACATTACGGGATAAAAAGTCCAATGCTGGTAGCTGATGAACAGCCTGAGAGCCAATTGAATGTCATCTTCCTCCCGTAGTAGACGGAGGTGAGTGAGCTGAAGAATTTGGAGGAGACGGCGAACAGGGGCAAGTGCTGGAGGTCGGGGTCGAAGTCGAGGCTGTTGCAGGCGATGTGGTGGGCGTGTGGTTGCGCTTCCACCAGCCGATGCTGATCCCGGTGAGGCAGTTGCCGGAGACGATCTGGGCCAGGCGGTTGACCCGCTTGCTGATCATGACGTTGTAGTGGCCCGAGTCGTGGCCCACAAATCCAGACTGGATCACAAAAAGCCCATCAGCCCGGCGGCGGCGAGGTGGGCCCGCCATGATGTTGGCGAAGAGGACGAGGTAGACGGAGATGAAGAGGAGGCCATGAAGGTGAAGGAGAGGGCGATGCCGTGGCCCTTGCGGTTGAAGAGGCCGAGGCGGGAGAACTCGCGGAGAGGCGGCGGTAGTCGGAGGAGACGGCGGAGACTCTCGTGTCTGAGAGGCGGCCGACGAGGAAGCGGTCGAGGTAGGCCCAGGCGGAGGGGGGGTGGTAAGCGACGAAGGAGTCGGTGGCGTCCTGGCCGGCGAGGCTGAGGAGGGGGATGGCGCCGCCGGGGTGGGAGGGGAGCCAGGCGGTGACGTCGTACACCTTGCCGTGGACGCAGATCCAGAGGTCGGAAGCGGAGTTGTGGGCCCGGAGTTCCGCGGTCGTGATCGTGACGAGGTCCCGCTTCGGATTTCGGGCTGTTGGTATCGGATTCGGGTGGGGATCCGGTAGATGCCGCCATGGATGATAATGGGTTAGATTCCCGATCTCCTTCTCTCTCTCTCTCTCTCTCTCTCTCTCTGATTATTATTTGTAGAAGATAGATGAGAGAAAGAGAGAGGAAGGAGATGGGAATGAAGAGAGGAAGGCAGTGGGGGGTGGTGATAAAAAAGGGGAGACGAGGAGATGGGATGTGAAGAGAGGAGAGGAGGTTTTGAAAGCTATTGTTGGCAAGTAAAGATTATTTTGGACCTTTGATATTTTCGGAAAGTTTATTTTCTTCCTTTTTTTTTTCCCTAATCACGATGCCGTATTCTTTTATAGAAAGTTAATCAGGTCGAATGATGCCAATAACAGGTCAAGATGCTGATGCTCCGTTTACCGTGAAGTGGGTCCCACAAACAGGCTGTCTTCGCCCATAATTGTCGGGTGGGGCCCAGTGACTATCCTGGGATCTCCCTGATCTTTTTCGTGGCCTCGCGCTTGGGGTCTAAATCTGGGTCTTTTTTTGCCGCGTCCTAATGAAATTTCATCACATGATTTATTTATTTATTTATTGAGAAAAGTAGGATCCAAGAGGATATGCCTTCAGTGGGTCTGCACCCGTTCTCATTTTTAAAAACGAAAAAGGGTTACTTGACGAACAAACCGAACAAATCTTTGTTGATTCTCGCTGCATGAGATTGAGAGATGAGCAAATCACCTGCTCTCGTTTCCAGTCACTTTCCCTCGCTTTCGAGTTTGTGAGCAGGGAAAAAGAAAAGAAGATAAAGAAAGAAAGAAAACTCTCTGACCTTAGAGAGAGTTAGACGTCAATTGTGGCCTGGTCTCTTTTTTATAATTTATCACCAACGCTAAAGGTCGTGGGCCTCGTGCGCGTTGGGTTGGTGTCGGTAGCTATTAAGTATTCATGACCAGAAAAATATTATTGTTTTTCAGATATGTACTCTCTAAAGTCGGTATATTTTTAAATCTTAGTAATTGTTTAAATGATATCCGAGCGGTTATCCAACTTTTATTATTTGGATTCTAAGTTCAAATTATTTTGAATAAGATAAAGTTTAATGAATATAAATATTTGTTTTATATAAGAAAACTCAGCAACTTTTTCTCTTAACACCCTTATTTTTACCATCCACTTGATGATGTTATATTGAGGTTATATACAATAGGCTGCTCATAACGTGCTCCCACTCAATGCCCTTAATTTCCTCAACCGTCATAAAATATAATATAAGCATTTATATAATATGCTTTCACTTAAGGAGCCGGACCGTTTCCTTCACGAAGAATTCCACTATTTATATAAATATGTTTTCATTTTCCTAATTTAACTTTTACTCTGACTCGAATATAAATATTCGTGTGAAATGGGATATGAATATTTTTATGGGAAAAATATCACAAGAACTCTGTATAGAAAATCATGAAGGGGGACGGAGAAAGACTAAGGCCATGCGGTGGGCGAATGCAAATAAGATCACAAAAAATAACTAACATGTGTTTTTTACTATCGAAATAAGTGAAACAATACACTTTTTCAAAGTATACATTAAGGGCCTTTTTGGATGCACGAAAGTTGGTGGAATTGAGGAAGCAAGAAGTAGAATTTTTTTTCTTTGAAAATGAGAATTGTGTTTTTTTTTTTTTTTTTTTGTTAATAGCAGTTGGAAAGTATAATTGAAAAATTATAATGTCTTTTCTTATATTTGATTGGTAATGTGAAAGTAAGAGTGAAAAAATTGATCACAAAGTTTATTGTAAAATAATATTAAAATAAAAATTAATTATGAAAAATTGGACTGTAATTAGAATGCAAGTAAGATTTACATGACCACAAATTTATAATATTTTGAGAGTGAGAAAATGCTTATGTAAAAGAGAAAAATGAAAAGAAAAGAGATTTTTTTATTTTTCTTTTACAATTAAAGTGAAAAATGATACTTCCTCCTGCTTCCTCACTCCGCCTACTTCCTTGAATCCAATGTTTCTATATAAAATTACTGTAAGCACAACATGACAGCCAAAAAATCCGTATGATAATGATGTACATAAATGCAAAAACGATATGAAATCAATGCGAGAAAAAAAAATCAGTGTGAAGAGATACGCAATCAGACAATATAACCAGTGCGAGCGAGTGGAGAAGAAGTTTTTATCTTTACTGGGAAATTATGTGAAGGATCCGCCATTTAAAAAAAAAAAAAAATTTGAGTTCTTAATGTATAATACGTATGGAGCGGTGGTAGCAGTGAGGACACGTGGAAATTCATATACCGAGTAAAGTAAATGATTATAATTTATTAAGACTGTCTACGCACGAGCCAACGCCCCCTTCCGCGATCTGACTCGACTACGCGGCTAGTGACGACTCATGTGTAAATATGCATGTCACTATTTTTTAAATAATAGAAAATATGAGAAAAATGACAGTGGCAACTCCAATATAAACACTGAAGTGCGTCTTTTATCGTCAACGTGGCTTGCAACCACCTGGGCCAACCCTTCACCTGCTCACGAGCTGTTTGTAAAGGGAGTGAAATAGATAATATTTTTTTTCTCTCCTTTAATAAGTTTTTTTCCCACCACAGTTATATAATTATTTGCTATGAAACGAAAAAGAAAAGTGGGTGAGACTCATGTAAAATCTCTTTTTTTTTTTTTTTAATGAGATAGACTTGTATCCTTCAAAAGGATTTAAGTCCGAATTCTTTTCATTCAAATTCATCCCTCCGATATTTGAATACAAGATTCACTCCGTTAAAGTTGATCTATATTATTTCAAGTATGTATAAATAAAAATTCAAGTATTTTTAATACTTTTTTCTATCCATCAAGCAACACAAAATAGACGGCCAAAACTAGTGAGTTGGTTAGATTTATGTATTTATACATACAAATTCTCGATCCAGCCATTTTATTATGATCCAAACATTTAAAAGCCCTTATAAACTAATTTTTATTAGGTTTCAAATGTTCTACACCGTTAAACTAACCAACTCACTATTTAAACCGTTCGTTTTTTCTTACTTGATATATGGACAAAAAGTATTTAAAACACTTGATTTTTTGTTTATAAATACTTAAAATAATATAGAAACTTCAACGGGTTATTTGAATTTCGGATATTTATTTGAGTGGAAAGAATTTTGAAGGACATAAGTCAATCGCATTATTAACACATGTCCAAATTTCAACCTAAATACTCAAAAATTATTTAAAAATTAAGGATGAGATTCACGCCTTTTTCTTCTCTTTTCTTTTTCTCCAAACAGAAAACCCGGGCCTTGGCCTGTTCTACGCTCGTTAAATATGAAAAATCCAAAGTTCCATCATCAAAGTTCTTCAAATCTGACACATTCTCTCAAAAAGAAAGTTTTCTGAGTCCTCAAAATACCCGAAGCCCTATGTTCATGTCCTCCATCCCCTCTCTTATCAAATTCCTTTTATTTCTAAAGCATCGATCGTTCAAACACTCTGTTTTCAGTAAGCAAAAACAAAAAAAAGAGAACTCATTAAATAATAATTAATTTATTTAATAATTAGTTGCAAATCCTCTCCAAAGTCATCTAATTTTCTCACTATCGGGTACCAACAAAGATTTCAATAACCAAATCCCAGAGTTCAGTGACGGGGGGCATAAATGACCTCCACCTTTCCATTAGTTGGATGATTAGAAGCACACTGCAAGAGATAATTAAGAAAAGAAACTTTTGATTGGAATATTTGAGCTTGAAACAATTGCACTCATTTTATTTCTTTTCTTTTTTTTTTTTTTTGATTTTTTTTTTTAATCTTGTAGCTGGATTCAAAGGGATAATAATTAGTGAGAGGAAATTTCTCTTGGTGTTCATGTTGGTAGATGGGTTCAAGGAATAAGATGGAGGTAGTTCAAACTTTGTTCGTTTCATCTTTTATTTTATATTAATTTTTTTTTTTTTTTTTGTTTGGATTTAAGGAATTGGTGTGAAGTGAGGAAGTAGGAAGTAAGATTTATTTCCTTAGGAAAAAGGGAAATGAGTAATAAGTTTTCTGGTGTTTGGATATTGTTGGGAAGTGTGGTTTGAAAATGTTTTGTCGTTTCCGGTGTTTGGATGGTAATGAAAAGTGGAAGTGGAAAAGTTGACCACAAAGTTGACCGCAAAATAATATTAAATAAAAATTAATTAAGAAAAATAAAAAATAGATTGTAATTAGAATGCAAGTGAGATTTACTTGACCAAAAAATTAACTGTTTTTGCTATAACTTATTATAAATGAGATTTACATGACCACAAATTAACTGTAGCACTCTGGAAGTGAGAAAATGGTTGTGTAAAAGAGAGATGAAAAGAGAAATGGGGGTTTTCTTATTTTCCTTTTCCGGTGTTTGGATAGATAGGGAAATGAGCAATTATACTTCCCCACTTCCTCACTTCACTGTGATTCCTTACATCCAAACACGCCCAGTGGAGAGAAACTGGGTCACGAAAAAAGAGATGCAACGCACGGGTCTCATGCGGGGGGGCACGCTATCGTCTCTCCAAATATCGAGGATACTATATTCCATAAGAAGTTGAATTTATAATTATTGAGACAAAAATTTGATCATGCTAGTTGTAATGCACCACCGGCCACAAAAAGAAAAATTTTTTAACTTAAACTGACGAGAATACTAGTAAAGTTGGTGACCGAGCAGGAAATCCTCATGTTGTATCTAAGTCAAGGGTAGAAACTCTCTAGTTTTATTTTCAATTCTCCAAAAAAAAAATTAAGATAATAATTTTTTTTATTTTTAAGGAGAGGTTTTTGAGGAGGAGAGAGTTTTTCGGTGGGATTAAATTTCACTACACCTCATTTATTTTCAGCTAAAGTCATGTAACATCCTAATATTTTATGAATCATATTTGATTTTTTCAAAACTTTGTTGCTGCCATAACATCCACTCTCTCAGTAACCTTCATCATCACGCGACATTAGTAAGTATAATTTTAGACTAAATTGCTCCTTGTTATTTTAAACTAGCTTATACTTTAAATTTTTACTCCAATTTATGTGAAAATTAATTTAACTTCAAAATGAGTTTATACCATTTATCTTTTTAAACCCATCCTTTTCTTTTTCTATTCTAAGTCATAATTTAGAAACTAGAAGATCGTTTAAAAATGATGAATTACGGTTTGATATAGATACGGAAACAAAAATAAAAGGAGAAGTTAGGATTTTACTTAGATTTGATGAGTTAGGTTTTAGTTTGAACATTAGATAGAAAGGTGGGGAAAAGATTAGAGTTTGCTCTAGATATGATGTGTTAGAGTTTGTTGTGGCATTATAATGAAAAGAGAAGGAAAATTAGGGCTTAATTTGGACGTGATGGGTTAGTGTGTGATTTGTGTGTTAGAATGGAAAATAGGAGAAAAAATATTAGTTCTAGTTTTTGTATCATGATTTAGGGTCCGATTTGAGAGCTGGACAATAAAAAGAGGGGGGGGGGGGGGGGGGGGTGGGGTTAGAGATTGAAAAGAAGAATAAAAAGCGAAGAAGTTGAAATAA
Source organism: Agave tequilana (assembly GCA_038442645.1). NCBI lineage: Eukaryota > Viridiplantae > Streptophyta > Magnoliopsida > Asparagales > Asparagaceae > Agave > Agave tequilana. Next base: position 14,456 of record JAVJIF010019723.1, read on the forward strand.
TGGATATAAATCATTTTGAGTTGTCCCCATTTGAATATAACTCACAAGAAAAACCTCAGGGCTAGGACAAAATTATTATTTTGCACTTCCAGCTAATATCATTAGCTCAATCTAATGATTTTAATAATCTAGAAAAGTTATTGATGGCTCATAAAGTTTTGCTGCGATCTTTTTAGTCATCTATCATCATAGATCTTGTGCAACACGAGGAGAGGCGACGGATATTAACTAACTCAACCGCAGACAAGAGCTCCAGAGGTCAGAGACTCGTGCATCTTTCCTCTAAGGCATGCTCATTTCCCTCGAAAGTAGGCGAAAAAAAACCAAAATTCCCCTGACAAAGTGGGTCCCACCGAGTTTTCCAATAGACGTGTTGTTTGTTTTCTTCGAAAACGGATGGCGTGGCCACCTCCAAGTCAGCAAAATCAGTGAATAGTGGATGAACAGTGTGGTGTCAAATTTCAGCTCGTTTTGAACAGAAAATGCCTGAAATCTAATCCTGCAGGCCCCATGTGTTTTTGGCTCTGTCGTTTCCAAGAGCCAAGTTTTAGCTAGCTGCAGGCTGATCAGCTAAACCAATGGTCGGTGGAATCCTTCCTCTCTTCTGCAGCTATCATTTCTATTGACCACAGCCTATAGATTCAATTGAATTCAATTCAATTTCCAGCTCGGTCTTTGAAACTACTGTTTGGTTGTCGTAAGTGGCCGTAATTCGTAAGTTGTAATTGGTAAAGTCTTTTTTTATAGTTATAATGAGTTACATGTGTGTAAGTTTTATATTGTTTGGTTGGTAATATAAACTTGTAAGTGGGAAATGTATTATATTTTACTGTGTTTGGTTGTCGTAGGGTCTGTTGGATTTAAGGAATTGGTGTGAAGTGAGGAAGTAGGAAGTAAGATTTATTTCCTTTAGGAAAAAGGGAAATGAGTAGTAAGTTTTCCTGGTGTTTGGATGGTTATTGGGAGTGTGGTTTGGAAAATGTTTTGTCATTTCCGGTGTTTGGATGGTAATGAAAAGTGGAAATGGAAAAGTTGACCACAAAGTTGACCGCAAAATAATATTAAAATAAAAATTAATTAAGAAAAATAAAAAATAGATTGTAATTAGAATGTAAGTGAGATTTACATGACCAAAAAATTAACTGTTTTATGCTATAACGTATTATAAATGAGATTTACATGACCACAAAATTAACTGTAGCACTCTGGAAGTGAGAAAATGGTTGTGTAAAAGAGAGATGAAAAAGGGAAAAGGCGTTTTCTTATTTTCCTTTTCGGTGTTTGGATAGATATGGAAATGAGCAATTATACTTCCCCACTTCCTCACTTCACTCGGATTCCTTACATCCAAACACGCCCGTAATGTGTGAGTCTTAGGTGAAAAAGTTGACCACAAAATTAACTATTTGGTGATTTAAAAAGTTTTTATTGCAAATAAATATTAAAAATGTTAAATATTAAAAAAATTTTATTATTACATAAAAAATAATACATTTTGTATGACTACAAAGTTAACTGTATGAGTGGTAATTGAGTTGCAAGTGAGTGGCAGTTAAGTTGTGTAAGTCTTTTACGAATACGGTCCAAACAAACATCATAATTATAATTGAGTTGTAAGTCATTTACGAATTACGAATTTTTAATGCCTTTTACGGCGAAACAACAGCCCATACTACTGAGAGAAAGAATGTTGTCAATTTGATCTGTTGGCTTTCTCCTCCTCTGCTGCCCCTGTCAATATGAGCCGTAGGGAGTTCTCCAACACCTCATCTCATGTGATGTGATCTGAACCCATCCCATCTCTACTTTAATCTAGATACCATTTGATACTAATTTAATTTCCTTCACCGGCCATCGACAACTTCTGAATATATTATTTAATGTAAATTATTTTTTCAATAAAACACTATAATTTGATCGTATCTGATACTCGTAGTCGCATTCGTATAATCTTACTGTAATGTACCTAAACAGTGTATATAATTCACTTTTACAGAACACAATTATATGTCACCAAAAACTGAGAGCGTAATAGACACAGCTCCTCATAACCAAACATGTTGGCAGGCATCCCTCCCCCTCTATCCTCTTCACATAAAGATTATTTACATTGATTGAAGCATACACAATTCACAGCTAATTTAATTTCAGAATAAATGTGGTTGGAAACGTATACACTCACACTACTCTCTATTGCTGCATTATTATTAGCGCTCCGCACACCCCACACCCGCCACCCACCAGTGGCACATCCATATTTAATACTCCACAACAGAACCAATTCCCAAACCCACATCCTCCAGTATAAATCGAGGAAGAGACCTCTCCGTATCAGCCCACCAAAGAAGCGGACATTAGCACTCACCAGGTTGATAAAGGCACCCAGCTTAATACATGACACCTTTAATTTTTCTAAATTTTTCAAATCATTCTTTCTCTTTCTCCTCCCCCTTCTACCGCCCTCGTCCCCAGCCGTTCCTCGCCCATCTCGTCGTGCCCCCCCCCCCCCCCCGTTCCCCCATGACGCGGAGCGCGAAAGTGAACAACACCAATTAGATTTCATTATAGCGCCAACTGATCCTGAAAGGAACCTTTAGGTAGGAAAGTACTCGAATTCACGAACAATTTACTCGAATCCACGAGCACCCCCCTCCCAAACATCCTCTTCACATAAAGAGTATTCATTGATTGAATCATACACAATTCAAAGCTAATTTAATTCCAGAATAAATGTCTTTGGAAATATATTCACGCACTCTCTATTGTTACATTATTATTAGCGCCCCCTCGCCCCGTCCCGCCCCAAAACTCCCCACCCACCCACTAGTGGCACATCCGTAATTAATACTCCACAAAGAACGAATCCCAAAACCCCACATCCTCCAGTATAAATCGAGGGAGAGATCTCTCCGTCTCACCCATCAAAGAAGCGGACATTGGCACTCACCAAGTTCAGCTTAATACATGACACCTTTAATTTTCTAAAATTTTCAAAAACACCCTTCTTCTTTTCTCCTCCTCCTTCTACCGCCCTCGTCCCCAGCCGTCCCTCGTCCATCTCGTCATGCCCCTCCCTCGTCCCCCTCTGACGCGGAACGAGGAAGCGAATAACACCGTTTAGATTTCATTCTAACACCAACAAATTCTAGAAGGAACCTTCAGGTAGAAAAGTACTCGAATCCACCAGCACGACACTCGAATCCACGAACAATTTACTCGGATCCACGAGCAAAGATAGGCAACTTGAATCCACGAGCAATAAGAGAGATAAACTTAATTTTAGTTGAATAATTGTTTGATAAAAGATGAATAAAAAATAAAAATACAAGAGCATTTTTATAATCTTACAAAAAGAGTACTACTCCTACTAGGAAATTATAACCTACTTCTAAAATAAAACAAAAAGAATTAAAATAGTCATAATCTATTAGGAAATCTAAATTCAAAATAAAGAAACATAAAAGCAATCAGAGTCCAAATTAAACCCAAAACCAAAATACTAATTAAACTCAGAATCCGTCAGAAATTCGTAGGTGGTCGTCCGGGCGGATGATCGCTGGCTCTGCTTAGCATGACCAGTCGACTGAGCGATCAACCGGATATAAGAATAAGCTCTCTGATCTTGCGCCTGCTACTGCGCGATCGACCGAGCAACTGGGACTTGAATTTCTTCTTTGGGCCTCTGTCAGGCAGTCCGCCGTTGTCTTCAGTAGATTTCCCGATCGATCGGGCGGTCAACCGGACCTGAGTTTGATCCACTATTGTGCATGAATTCTCAGCTCCTCTCTCCTACATCTGTCCTTCTATCTTCAAAAGAACTCATTTCTCGGGTTCCAATCAAGGAAACATTGAACGTTATAGTCTTGAACACACTTGGCTTGAAGGAAAGTGTCTCGTAGAACATGTTGTGCCCATCTGCTAATAGGTGATATAAACTTGAAGAATTTAGGACTTTCATCTTTGACACTCTTCTTCCGCATGAAAGGATTGTCAAAACTATGAAGAATAAACGTACCATGATGTTGGATATCTCTCATGGATGATAATTATGTCCACAAGCTTGTCGTACACAACTCCTTTGTACTCGTCCATTGATTTGTCTAACTCCTCGGGAACTTCAGCGGGTAAGACAATTTCTTCTAAAGTAAGGTTTTGTTTTATTTTCTTTGATTCCATGAAGAACTCGCTTTGGTTGCACATGGGCATGAATTTTAGTCTCTCTTCTTTTGACTAGAAATAGGTAAAATAGGCTTTATAACCAAAGTATCGCCATCGAAGGATTTTGCTTCGTTGACAGCCGCTTGAGGTTTCTGAACGAAGATAACATCAGTTTGAATACCTCCACTGTCGCGTTCAACCGATAAGATCTCATGAATGGTGGGGATCAAATCACCATCTTTTCATCTTCATAATCATCTTCAAATTCATTGTATGGACATATGGGTTTGTGCAATAGAAGAATTTAAATCGAGGATGTTGTAGATGATATCTTGATGGTGGATGATGTGATGGTGGGTCAATGTGGTAGTGGTTGATATGGTGGCGGTTGATTTAATTGACGATCATGTCTGCTTCGGTGCGTACCATTGACTATACTTCAATCATCAATCTGGAGAGCCAACTTTTCAGTCGCTTAGGCCAAACGATCCAAAGTAGATTTGATAGTGTTGTCCCTCCTTCCTGCAGTGCCCATCCTTGTGAAAATGCCTTGCAATCCATCGTCGTCTCTTGACATCGTCGAAAAGTTGCTGAAGCTCTGATACCAATTAACACAGAGCGAGGAAGCGAATGACGTCAGCTCGATCTTCTAGCACCAATTAACCTTGGAGGGTACCTTCAGGTAGGAAAGTACTCGAATTCACGAGCAGGACAGTCGGATCCACAAGCAATTTACTCAAATCCTCGAGCAAAGATAGGCAACTCGAATTCACGAGCAATGAGAGAGAGAAAATAATTGTTTGATAAAAGATGAATATAAAATAAAGAACACAAGAATTTTTTTATAGGCTTACAAAAAGAGTACTACTCTTACTAGAAAACTATAATCTATTTGTAAAAGAAACCAAAAAGAATTAAAATAGCCCTAATATTTAGGTAATCTAAATTCAAAATAAAGAAACACGAAATCAATTAGAGTCCAAATTAAACCCAAAAATAAAATCCTAATTAAACTCAAAATCTAATAGAAATTCGTCAGGCGATGGACCGCTGGCTCTGCTCAGCATGGCCGGTAGACTGGGGGTCGACTGACTTTGAGAATAAGCTCTCTGGTCTTGCGTCTGCTACTGCACGATCAACCGAGCAGTCGACCGGTTGGCTATGAGTTAAATTTCTTCTCTGCGTGTCTGTCAGGCAGTCGATAGAGAAGGGGAGGCGGGGGAAAGAGGGAAAGGATCGTCAGACCGTCGCCGCTCACCACCTGCCGCCGCTCGCCGTGGAAGAAGAAAGAAATGATATTTTAGACTTTTATTCAATGACTAAATTTGTTCAAAAATAATCAGTGATAATTTTATAGTTATTAAATGAGTGCCTTTATCAATTTGATGGGTTGCAATATCCGCTCCTGCCCACCAACCATGTTGGGTAGAATTACTAAACAAACAAATAATATGATTCGGAATTTTTTGGTGGGGCGGGCCGACGGCGGTTGGTACGGCGGTAAGGAGTAGGTGGTGAGATTGCTGGTCGGTGAGGGGGAGGGGGACTAAGGGCGTAGTTGAGAGGGTGGTGATGGGGGAGGGCGGTGATGATGAACATGTGAAGGGGAGAGTGATGCTGAAGAGGTGGGGGGTGAAAGGCTATTAGGGCGGCGGTTGCGAGGGGGTGATTGAGGTAGACGTCGAGGGCCGGAGAACAAGAGCTGGCCGATGTCTGGTTGCAGCCTAGACAAACCCGAACATTCCGGCGAGTCGAGGCGGAGTGGCCCCTCTCTCCACACCGATAACATCGGATAGCGGCGATGTTGAGAGGCTGGCGTCAACGATATTCGGTCGCCGGCGCTGGGCGGTTTGCCCTTTTCTTCTGTGGACCCGCCGCCACCCATCATCGCGGGGGCTTAGGGTTTCAGCCACCGGTGGTGAGCGACCTCTCGGAGCGCCCACAGATGCCCATCTCCATGGGCCATGGCGAGGGTAAGCGGGGTGTCTCGGGGAAGTTGCCTTCCAGCAAGCTGTGGTCTCAATCTGGGTCTTTTCCGTTGCGTCGATCGTGGGGTCTAAATGTGGGTCCCGTTTCGCGGCGTCCTCAAAAAAGTTTGCTTCACGTTGATTGATTTATTTATTTATTTATTTGAGATAATTGGGATCAAAATTTAATTCGAATGTAAAGTTTTGGTCAGCAGAATTCACGAGCACACGTGAAGTTTGAGACCTCTTCTTCATGTAGGTACTTGACTCAACAGCTAACTGTTTTCTGACTTTTTTGTTATTTTTTTTGCCGATAGGCATATTTTATTGTGATTGAGATTGGAGTGTGAAAATGCTAGCTTTTTATTTTTTCTTGCCAGAATACTTTGGTGTAACATTACCTGATTGAGCTCTCTGGGTGTGGAATGTGAAATCTCCTGCACACGAAGGAGGGGTGATGCCACTCGGCTAAAGGCGCTGGGCTGAAAATACTAGCTAGACGACACTAGACGATAAAAGAATCACATTAGGCCCAAGCCCAAATCAGGACCATCTCATCTTGGGCTAGACCGATATGAATACACGAGCTGCCTTTATGCAGGCCTGATACCAAGGCCCAAGCATATTGACCAGGGACCTACATTTTATGAACCATCACTCATATTTGCAAAACTCTGTTGCTATTATCACATCCACTCCCCTCTGTTAACCTTAGTCATCACAGGACATCATATGGCATTAAAAGGCATAATTTTAGAATAAATAGCCTTTTGTTATTATAAACTTCGCTTATACTTTAAATTTTTACTCTAACTCATGTGCAAAATATTTCATCCCCAAAATAAGTTTATACCTACTTTAACTTTTTTAACTCATCATCTTCTTCTTCTATTCTAAGTCATAATCTAAAGACTAGGAGTTCATTTGAAAAATGATGAATTACGATTTGATATCTTGGGAACAAAAATAAAAGGGGAAGTTAGGATTTTATTTAGATATGACAGGTTATGTTTTAATTTGAATATGAGAATAAAAAGGTGGGAAGAAGATTAGAGCTTGGTTTAGATATAATGTGTTAGAGTTTGATGTGGAATTATACTGAAAAGAGAAGAAAAAAAATTAGGGCTTAATTTGGATGTGATGGGTTAGTGAGTGGATTTCTGTGCTAGAATGAAAAATAGGAGGAAAAAAATATTAGTTCTAGATTTTTATATTATGAGTTAGGGTTCAATTTGAGAGCAAGATAATGGGGGACTAAAACTTGATTACGTGTGATGGTTTCCTATTTAGGTTAAGAGATTGGAATGAATAATAGAAAAAAAATGGGTAATACCATTTTGAGTTGTGTACCCATTTGGACCAATATAACTAAAAAAAATATTTAAGTCAAGAACAAAATATTATTTTGCACCGGCAGCTAATATATCGTTATCTCAATCTAATGGTAGTTTAGGGGAGTTTATTAATTATTTATAAAATATTGAGAGGTTATATAACTTTAGTTAAAAGTTAAGAGAAGTTTAATCATATTTAGTCTCTCCTTTAAATCATTTATGGCCCTCTGCATATGATTCAGAAGTTCTGATGGGTTGAGCCTCGGATCAATCAGAACACACGAGTACTGGCTCCAAATCGTCTTTGATGTTCCGCGTCTTCAGGTCTGGTTTGAGACTTGGTCCAGCAAGAAAGAGAGCGGTCAAGGAGACCAGGAACGCACATGAACCGAACCCGACGAGGGGTAGTTAGGGAAGTCTCTTGGGCTTGTAGCGGTACAGGCCATGGGCCGAGGTGGAGGCCCTAACATCCCTCTTTCTCTTTGTGCTAACAATTTTGTGCCGAGAGCCTTCGGTGCAGTGGCATCACTATTGGGATTTGGGCAGGGGTGGCTTAATCTCTAGAAAGGCCTTAGGCGAAAGTTTCAAATGGGCCCTTTAAAATATACTTTATAAAAAAATTAATATTTATTAATATTTTATTTAATCAATATTTTATTGAAAAACAATTCTTCTAGCTTTTTAAGATGCAAAATTTTTATTAAGTTTTTGTAATCAAGTTTTTCTAATATATCTTTTTCTATAGATAACATAGCTAATCCATTCAATCTTTCTTGTGACATAGTTGATTTTAGGTATGATTTTATCAATTTTAATTTTGAAAAACTTCTTTCTGTAGAAGCAGCTGTTATAGGGATAGTTAATAATATTCTATAAGCAATACATGCATTTGGAAAAGAATTCAATCTTTTTATAAAGTTTAATGTTTCAATCGGGGTGTTATTTTCTATTTGTAAAACTTCTCTTATGACTTTTAATTCTAAAAATAAATCTAAACCATCAACATCATAAACTAGATCATGCTTTAGAAATCTTTCAAGTTTAAGACAATTTTTCTTCAAATTATCATCATCTAATAATTTTAATTTATGAACATTGAATAGAAACCCAAAAATATCTTCATACAACTTAAATTGTTCAAATCTACTCTCAACTGAAGAAATTGCTTTATCTGCTATATATATGAACACCCTGCTCGAGGTGTGCCTGTTCAGTTATGCAGTTATTGGTAATTTTTTTTTTATTTTTATTTTCGAATTGCCTTTGCTCAGGCCCCAACGCTCCACATTAAAAGTGTTAATAAATATAGGCATGTAGATTTTTGGGCCCCCTCTTGGCCTGGGGCCCAGGCCAAGGCCTCATTGGCCTAAGGCTCTGGCCGGCCCTGGATTTGGGTCGAATAAATAGTTTCACATCGAGTAGACATGGAGATGATCTTGGGTATACTTAAATTTTGGCAACTCTATCTAGAATTCTAGTCTTTTCTTTTGGGATGGTGCCCCCAAGTCCTTCAAGTATCAGAGCCATGCCCTGAACTTCGTTGTATGTGTGAGTGATGTTTGATGATGTCGATCCTCCAATAACGCAAAAGGGGCAATGAGTCTGATCACCCGGATGATGCAGTAGGCCCCTGTAAAGCTTGTTAGGCTCTCGAGGATTTGACAATGGTGTGCATGACATTGTAATTTGTGCTTCACACAAGGTGTGCCTCCACTCACGCGCGCGTGAAGAAATTGTATCTCGATAGAGCATTTGATCTTCGGGTGTGAGGATAGTCAAGGAAATAGTACCACATAGACTAGACATTCGCGATCGGCTTCCGGTAGGGACATCATGCAGCTAATGTTGCTGGTAAGTACTCCAAATCTGACTAAATAATAAAAAGAGAAGTTCTGTGGTGTTTTCACCCTGACCAGCATCACTGGGTTAATTTCTTGTCAATTCATGAGAATAAGAATCCCTCCCTCTTACAAGTTTATGCTTTAGTTTGAAATCTGTCTTATGCCTTTCTTCTCAAAATTGACATCCTTCGCCTTTAGATATGGGGGCTCTAATTCACAGCAAAATCCGACGCGTTTCGTTAGCGAGCAATCGCGCCTCATCCTTTCACTTGGTAAGTACTTGTTTCTTCCACATTTTGTTCTATCTACTTGATTATCTACATGATCGATCAGGTTGGCTTCAATTGATTTATTACAATATTTGTCCGGGCAATTATTAGATTTCCTTGCACATAGTTTTCAATAGCTAATGGACGCCTCACTCTACAATTGCTGCATGCAGTCTGGATTTTGGAATTGTGACTTTGTGAGGCTGAATTTTGTTGTGTTTCAATGGGTTACCGAGAAACACTGTTCGGTCAAACCCTTGGAGAAAATCTAGGCCATACTCTGGAGTACATAGAAGAAACACGAGGGAAATTTTGTTGACTTGCTTGTTGAGAACTTCAGGGAAACTTTTGTGGAGACTCTTTTGTTTTCTCAGTTCTATGCAATGTATGTACAATTTTTCACAAAAAATTTCAGTGTATTTAAGTACTTAAATAAGAATCTGTATATAATAGTATGCATATTTTCTAATGCTTCTTGATGATTTAAATTGTAATTTGTAGATACAGAGAGGAATGTCATATTTCCAAGAAGGACGTAGCTCTCTAAAATCGAGGCAGAAAGATATAGAGATACATGTTTATTTTTCGGATATTTGTGTAATACATTGAGATAGACTAGGCTAATTCCAGAAGGAGTAGAACCCGAATCCTTTTTATTCAAATTTAATGTTGCGTCATTCAAATTGAAGATCTACCTTGTTGAAGTTGATATAAATCATATAGTGAACAAAAGTTTTAAAAAAAGTGTTTTAAAGTTTTTTTTTGGTGTCATGCATTAGCTAAGCACAAATAGATGGCTGAAAATAACATGTTGCTTAGATATATGACTTTGAGCATACAAATTCTCGATCCAACTATTTGATTATGATCTAAACACTTAAAAACTCTTATACACCATATTTTTACTAGGTTTCAAATATTCTGCATTGTTAAACTAACCAACTTACTAATAGGCCGTCCATTTTTTTGCCATTTGATGCATAAACAAAAAAAAAATTAAAACAGTTGATTTTATTTTTATTTTTAAGCACTCGTAACGATATAGATAAACTTTAACGGAATGGATCTTCAACTTGTGTTTTTAACATTGAGTTTGAATGATAAGAATTTACTTTCAAATCCTTCCCAAAGACCCAAATCTATCTCATATTATATTTATTGGTTTGTAATTTGTGTTGGAGCAGTGGGCTTCAAATACAAGAGATGGCAAGTATAGAGAGACAAATAGCAATATAAAAGATAGAAACAGAGAGAACAGCACACCAGTATTTAACGTGGTTCGGTCAGTGTGACCTACGTCCACGGAGAAGACAGCAAGAGGAATCCACTAATCAAAAGAGGGGAGAATACAAGAGATTACAACTCAAATCTCACTCACCCAAGCCCAATGAAAACCAAACTCACAAAAGGAAGATGAATGACAAGAGAAAGGAGAGAACACTACAAAATTTGACAACTCTCTTCTCACTTCCTTGCTACTACCAATCTCATGCAATGTGGTGCCTATTTATAGGCAAAACCTTCAAATCCCTTCATCATTTCACACATCAAAATCATAGGGTGGCTATGATCTTCATAGGATGGCTAAGATCTTCATAGGACGGCTATGATCTTCATAGGGCGGCTAAGATCTTCATAGGGCGGCTATGATCTTCTTAGGGTAGCTATTGGTAGCTTTTAGGGTGGGTATTCATTAAAGACATATTAACAAATCTCCACCTTGTCTTGAATGAATAGAAAAAATCTCTCCACCTTAACTTGAACTGTATCAAGCGTCCTTTGGATTCTTGCTGTCTTCTCTAGCCTCGACGGGCTCAACCTTCGTCACTTTGAACACCAAGCAATTCGAGACAATACTCGAACTTGTGCGAAGGTACGGGCTTTGTCATCATATCTGCTGGATTATCTGCAGTACCAATTTTCTTAACTTTGATGATTTCAATTTCTCGAATAAAGTGATACCTGACATCAATGTGTTTGGTTCTCTCATGATACATCTGGTGCTTCGTCAGATGTATAGCACTCTGGCTGTCACAAAACACCGTAGTTACTCCTTGGTGTAAGCCGAGATCTTCAACCAAGCCTCTTAACCAATAGCTTCTTTCACTGCCTCTGTAACTGCCATATACTCTGCTTCCGTAGTAGACAAAGCAACTGTCGACTGTAAAGTCGCCTTCCAACTAATGGCACTACCTGAAAGAGTGAAAGCATAACCTGTCAGAGATCTTCTTCTATCTAAATCGCCCGCAAAATCTGAATCTGAATATCCTGCAATTTTACAATCAGAATTAGTTCCCCTGGCAAAACACAGACCAATATTAGTAGATCCTTTTAAATATCTCAAAATCCATTTCACTGCCTGCCAATGGCCTTTGCCTGGCCTGTCCATATATCGACTTACGACACTAACTGCATGTGAAATGTCCGGTCGAGTGCACACCATAGCATACATAATGCTTCCAACTGCACTGGCATAGGGAACATGAGACATGTACATCTCTTCTTCATCACTTTGAGGAGACAAATCTGCTGAAAGTCGAAAATGAGCAGCAAGTGGAGTTTTCACAGGTTTGGCATCAAGCATGCCAAATCTCTCTAACACCTTCTCGATGTATTTCTTCTGAGATAGGAACAATTTTCCTTCTTGCCTGTTCCTGTGAATTTCCATTCCCAAAATCTTCTTCGCTGCTCCCAAATCTTTCATCTCAAACTCTTGTTTGAGTAGAGCTTTCAACTTATCAACTTCAGACATGTCTTTAGCTGCAATCAACATGTCATCAACATATAAAAGCAAATATACAAAAGAACCATCATTAAGCTTCCGATGATAAACACAACTATCATATTTACTCCTAGAGTAGCCATGCTCAATCATGAAAGTATCAAACTCAAATACCATTGCCTAGGTGACTGCTTCAAACCATAAAGAGATTTCTTTAACCTGCACACATGGTCTTCTTTGCCTTCAATAACAAATCCTTCTGGTTGATGCATAAAGATTTGCTCTTCAAGCTCGCCATGAAGAAAAGCTGTTTTCACATCAAGTTGCTCGAGCTCTAGATCGAACCAAGCAACCATGGCTAGCAACACACGGATAGAGGTGTGCTTCACAACTGGAGAGAATACTTCATTGAAGTCGACCCCCTCTGTTTGACTGTAGCCTTTGGCTACCAAGCGTGCTTTGTATCTTACAGACTCAGCACCAGGAATTCCTTCTTTCTTCTTAAAGACCCATTTGCAGCCAATAATTTTCTGTCCCTTCAGCGGCTTCACTAACTCCCATGTTTGGTTCTTGTGAAGAGATTCCATCTCTTCAGTCATAGCAACAGTCCATTCTGCAGCTTCATCAGAACTGATAGCCTCATTGTAGGTAGAAGGCTCTGGAATCTCAATAGATTCTGCCACACTTAGAGCATAAGCGACCATATCTGCATAGGCGTATCGCTTAGGTGGACGGATCTGCCTTCTTGCTCTCCCGGTGGCAATACTGTACTGTTGTTCTTGCAGTGTATCACCTGAAGTTGAACCTTGAGCATCATTGACTGGTTCAACGCGAGTGCTCTCCTGCACTCCTTCTGTAACTTTGCTCTCAAGCTCCACCTGCTTGCTTGCTTCCTCTCCTGAACCTGTAATATCAACAACAGACTCCTTTCTCGGTTGAAGCATGTAATTTTCATCAAAAGTAACATCCCTACTAATAATAAATTTAGGTGACTTAGGATCAGGAAGCCACAACCTGTATCCTTTCACCCCAGTAGCATAACCAAGAAATATAGCTTTCTTTGCCCTAGGTTCAAGCTTACCATCATTTACATGAAAATAAGCAGGGCAACCAAATACTCGTAAATGAGAGTAATTAGCAGGGGTACCAGACCATACCTCTTCAGGAGTCTTAAAATCAATAGCTGTAGAGGGAGACCGATTTACCAAATAGCAAGCTGTATTTACTGCCTCGGCCCAAAAACATTTTGACAAACCGGCATTAGAGAGCATGCACCGAGCTCTCTCCAACAGTGTCCTGTTCATCCTTTCTGCAACTCCATTCTGTTGTGGTGTGTATCGAACTGTACGATGCCGCACAATTCCTTCATTTTTGCAGAATTGATCAAACTCCATGGAACAGAACTCCATTCCATTATCGGTCCTGAGACGCTTCACCTTCTTTCCTGTTTGCTTTTCGATCATAGCCTTCCACTGCTTGAAGGTAGCAAACACATCGCTCTTATGCTTGAGAGGATACACCCAAACTTTTCTGGAATAATCATCAATTAAAGTTAGAAGATAACTAGCTCCGCCTTTTGATGGAACCTGAGAGGGACCCCAAACATCTGAATGGATGTAGTCTAAGGTATCTTTAGTCCTGTGAACACCTGTACCAAAAGAAACTCTGTGCTGCTTGCCAAAAACACAATGTTCACAAAAGTCAAGTTTTCCTATTTTCTGGCCACAAAGCAAACCTTGCTTACTCAACATGTGTAGTCCTCTCTCACTCATATGCCCTAACCGCATATGCCACAAACGAGTGGTATCTAAGTCTGGGTCTTCTAACATTGACACAGCGACATCACCTGTCACCGTGCTACCTTGAAGGATATAAAGGGTATCCATCTTCTTTCCTTTCATCACAACAAGAGAGCCTTTGCTAACTCTCAAAACTCCACCTTCAGCTGAAAACTTATAGCCGTTGGAGTCAAGGGTGCCCAAAGAAATTAAATTTTTCTTCAAATCCGGCACATGCCGAACATTACTCAATGTCCTAACAATACCGTCATGCATTCTAATCTTGATTGACCCAATACCAATTGTCTTGCAGGGCATGTTATTTCCCATTAGGACATTACCACCATCAATTGGTTGGTAAGTCACAAACCAGTCCCTGTGAGGACATATGTGATAAGAACAACCTGAATCAAGAACCCACTCATCTCGTGAACGGGCATCAAGGACAGTAACTGAAAGAACCTCATGTGATGTGGAGGATTCTTCTGCAACACTAACAACTGAAGATTTCTCATCTTGAGATTTACTCCTTACATCTTCTTTTTCTTTGAGCTTAAAACAATCTTTTTTATAGTGTCCAAACTTATGACAATAGTGACACTCAACATTTTTTCTTAACCTAGATTTAGATCTGAATTTTCCTCGAGATTTTTCTCGACCCTTCTCCGTACGACCACGGACGAACAAGCCTTCAGCTTGATTCTCACTTCCTACAACTGACACCTTTTGTCTTAACTCCTTAGAATGTAAAGCTGATTTGACATCTTCTAAAGAGAGTGTATCTCTACCATAGAGCATACTATTAACAAAGTTTTCAAAGGAAGGAGGTAATGAGCACAATAAGATGAGAGCCTGATCTTCTTCATCTATTCTAACATCAATATTTTTTAAATTCATGAGAATTTTATTGAGCTCATCTAAGTGGTCTTTAATTGGCGTACCTTCCTTCATGCGAAGAGTGAAGAGGCGCTGCTTCAAGTAGAGCTTGTTGGTCAGGGACTTTGTCATATACAAGCTCTCTAATTTGAGCCACAAACCAGCGGCAGTATCTTCATCGGCAACCTCCCGCAAAACTTCGTCAGCTAGACAAAGTTGTATGGCACTATGCGCCTTCATCTCGAGTTCTTCTTTTTCATCCTCGGACATGGATTCCGGCAACTTGTCCTTACCGGATAAGACTTTCAACAAGTCTTGTTGCACCAAGAGAGCCCGCATTTTGACTCTCCACAAACTGAAGCTATTTCTCCCGTCGAATTTCTCTACTTTGTACTTTGCTGAAGCCATCAGGAAACCCACAAGAAGATAACACTAGCTCTGATACCAGTTTGTTGGAGCAGTGGGCTTCAAATACAAGAGATGGCAAGTATAGAGAGACAAATAGCAATATAAAAGATAGAAACAGAGAGAACAGCACACCAGTATTTAACGTGGTTCGGTCAGTGTGACCTACGTCCACGGAGAAGACAGCAAGAGGAATCCACTAATCAAAAGAGGGGAGAATACAAGAGATTACAACTCAAATCTCACTCACCCAAGCCCAATGAAAACCAAACTCACAAAAGGAAGATGAATGACAAGAGAAAGGAGAGAACACTACAAAATTTGACAACTCTCTTCTCACTTCCTTGCTACTACCAATCTCATGCAATGTGGTGCCTATTTATAGGCAAAACCTTCAAACCCCTTCATCATTTCACACATCAAAATCATAGGGTGGCTATGATCTTCATAGGATGGCTAAGATCTTCATAGGACGGCTATGATCTTCATAGGGCGGCTAAGATCTTCATAGGGCGGTTATGATCTTCTTAGGGTAGCTATTGGTAGCTTTTAGGGTGGGTATTCATTAAAGACATATTAACAATTTGTATACAAGGAACTTGAAGAGTTAAATGGTTTAAAACAATTACTTCTTTTTCCCCTTTTAAAGGAGATATCATACTTTGTCTTATAGATGTGTTTTCATAGATCTCCTAAGTTGAATGTTGGCCTTTTGGTTTTATCTGCATCACACAATGGGACTGTATTTCATATAATAAATTTATATTCTAGACATTTTCTATGTCTATGAGAATTTTGGAGGATTGCTCCTTGGTTGCAAGAGTGCAAACTATACAAACATTAAGGTAGGTTATCTTGCCTAGAATTTGTCCACAATTGTAATGGCCAGGAATTGGGCACTTTTGAGGGTTGATAGCATGTTACAGTAGAATTTGTTTAGTCTTTCATGAGAGATCATTGTCCCATAGAGGATCAAATTATTGGTGGGAAAAAGGCTTAGATGTGATGCATTTTAAATTTCTTTTTATTTCTTCGCATGATTACTTTGGATTTGTTCTTCTTATAATCCATGCGACTAGTATAGAGTTTTTTAACTTGATATCTTGTAAGAGTACTTATTTTATATTTAATCTATACAGGTATATATTTTGTTTTAAGCCTTCTTTATATATTAAAAACTCTAAGAAATGAAACTGTATTTAAAAGAATTAGTTCGGGCAAAAGGGGCATGAGTCATGACATTCTTCAACTTATATTTTCGATCTTACAAGTTTTTTTTATTGTAAGATGTACATGGACATGGTGTCATGTCTAAGCACAAAGGGGCATGCCAAATTTTCATATGTAGAATTGTTCTACATATCATAGGATTTAAATAATAGTTTATGTAAGTTCCTTTCGTTTCTCGTTAAGTTCATTGTTCAGTCCCTCCTGACTCATTTGGTTAGCCTTGAGATACCAACTTGGTATCTTGTAAAACTCCCCTTTGTTGCCTTAATGTTCTATGAGGTTTCTTCTACAACTGTATTATTAATGATATGTGTTAGATACTCTTATTTTTAAATATTTTTATTTTATTGTTTGACACTCTTATTTTTAGATACATTTATCTTATCTTACTACTCGTTTTCTTATATATATCTACTTTCTGTTGTATCTATATATATTGATGTAATTACTTTATGAATGAACATACTAAAACTTCCTCTCCAAATTATCACGGTATCGAGGTAAATCCTGCTCTTTTTATTTATCTTTAACAAAATCCTAACCTCCATCAAATTTTTCACAGAATCCTAATTCCTCTTGTCAACTCTAGATCTTGTCCAAAAAACCCAAAAAAAAACCCTTTGAAGAAATTCCGATGTGCCACTGTTCTATTCATCCTCTCCTCCAACAACACCTGATCCACACTGCCACCGCCAGCTCCTTAATGCCGGTAGCTCCTTCCCTTCCTCTCCTCTGGCTCTTGACGGTGAAGGCTCCTCCGCCGCCGTCGATCTACGACCCTTCTTCTCCATCGAAATCCATCATCTTGGTTTACTCTTGATGCACATTTGTTGGGTATATGACTACTACCACGGACCAATTGAGAGCCAAGAAGATGTACACTCAAAATTTTCAACCCGAGGGAATGATGGGTACATCTAGTGAATTAGTTTATTTTAGTTAGTTGTGTCATTTTATCTTAGTTTACTTTAGTTAATTGGTCATTTTATCTTTTTATTTTAGTTGGTTCGGTCATTTTATCTTATTTATTTTAGTTAGTTAAGTCATTTTATCTTATTTTATTTTAGTTGGTTATTATAGTTAGTTGATTTATCTTATCTTAGTCTAACATTGATTGTGGTAGGAATTATCATGTTAATGTAGGCCTATAAAGACGAAGACTGGTGATAGGTTCCTTAGTGGATGATTATGATTAAAAAATGCTTGTTTAGATTTTTGTGTAGCCAGTATGCTTTCGGGTGAGATGCCCTAGGGAGAGAGTCCTGACATTTTTTATTGGGTTACAAACCTAAAGTTGAGATTTTCTAATATTCATTCTCAATTATTCCTTTTCTTGTAGTTTGTCCCCTTAGAGTCTCTCAAATTTTTCTATCGAATTTTTCTTGGTGTTCTTGAGCCTGCGCTGGGCCGCACTCGCATAGCGCGTGCCTAGCGCCGGGTCACTTTTGCCCATACAACATCAGAGCTTTCCTCGTCGTCCTCGCACATTATCCTCCATCTCAGTAAGACTGAGTCCTCGTTGATCCTCTCGCATCCACAGATGTCGATTCCACCATTACCCGTGTTCCTCCAATGTTGCATAATCCGATCTGAGCCCTCTTGAGCGCTCTCTTAGCCCTCTTGGGTTTTCTTATTAATTTAGGCATCTTGGACTCTTTTTTAGCCCTTTTGAACTTTATCATCAATTTAGCTCTCTTGGGCTCTATTTTAGTCCTCTTGAGTTTTTCTTTATATTCAGATGATCGACTGCCCTCCAGCACACTGCTAGTCGAGTTCGAGGAGCTCACAAAACCCCCTTCCGCTTGATGCATCTGGATCTTGCCCTGCTTGATTCATCTGAATCTCGCCCTACCTGATTCAGAATCCATCCAGATTTTGCCCTCTTATCTGATGCCTGATCCATCCGGATCTCACCCTGCCTGATCCTTTCGGATCTCGCCTTCTCGCCTGATCCTTCTGGATCTCGTCCTGCCTAATTCATCTGGACCTCGCCCTATGGAGCTCGTCGTCCTCTCGGACATCTGGATCTCGCCATGCCACCCTCGATCGCAATCTGCTCCATCGACCAGCTCATCAAAAATCTTCCATAAGTTTCACGAGATTTTATTCAAACTCTCGATGTTTGATCACCGTGAGTTTAAGGGGTATTAGGTACTCTTATCTTTAGATATCTTTAACATATTATAAGATACTCTTATTTTTATATATTCTTATCTTATTTTATCTTACTATTCGTTTTCTTATCTATCTACTCTCTCTTGTATCTATATATATTGATGTAATTGCTTCATGAATAAACATACTGAAACTTCTTCTCCAAATTATCAATATGAACATAAATTTTACCACAGTGACATATTAGATTCTAAAGAGGAAAATATGCCGCAACCATACTTCACTATCTTCTTATTTGTTCTCTAATTAACAAGTGAATATTATTTTGATGGAGTTTTAGGCTTTGTTTTTGAAAAGTTATATTTCAACTATATTAGAAATGAGTATATATTTTTCAGTTGCATAAAGTATGGTCCGATGGATGGGAATTTGATGTACGTTTTAGGAGGAAAGTATGATCAAGGGTTCATGCCTAGCAGATGTAATGTTGCTAGCCTTATTTGGGAGTTTGTCAAAGTTGGTATAAGAATCTATGTTATTTGTCCGCTGCCCTTGTATTGATCCTTCATATTTTCATATTGGTCTTATTTCATCATATCATTATTTTATGTCATACATCCATATTAACATTGTCGATACATGAAATCTTGATTTGGACACTAGAAATTTTAATGTTTCAAAATTTTATTTCTCGGGCAAGTACCTTTTCCTAATGCACCAGACACTTGCAATTTCTGTAGTAATGACTGATTTTTTTTGGGTGTTTAGTTCTTTAGTCCATTTCTTCTCGTGACACATATAAATTAAATCCTTACAATTATGAATTTTCCTGATCCCTTCAATCCATTCCTTCCCTTGACACTTTATCAAGTATCATAGTCTGCCCACTGACAAGGTGAGCACTAAAGGATAAAGGATCACCCTCTCAAAGACCCTGCCAGGAACACCATTTACCAAATTGGATCATACCTTAATTCAGTTATTCTTATATCGTTTTCCCTACAAGGCCACTAGAACACTTTCTCACTTTGTTAACAAGCTTTCACATAACCTCTTTTTAATAAATATAACCAAACCACTGGTTATTATTATGGTTATGACAACGAAGATGTATTTAACATGAACTCTGCTTTTTAATAACTGGTACTTTTCTCAATCGAATTGACAGGATCTTGACTGAGCAATTGAGGAGGTTAATGGAACTGAGTATCCCACTCTTGAGGCCTCTTCCACTTCAGAGTGCACGAGTTCCACTTTCATCTTATCTTTCATCTTGACCAATTTCAAATTGCAATTATTAGATCTTTTCATGACATGCACCAATCTCCTTTCAGTACATCATAGTGAGACTTATAAAATAGATATGAATTTTGTCTCGTGGGTTGCTTTGTCACACTGCAAACCGAAGACCACAACCTAGTATCTCCTCACTAAAAACAGACTCTAGATGCTTAAAGTAGGATTTTAACCTCTTGATAGAGGCCTGCATAAGAATCCGCTTCCTAGCCCATACATCCACATGAAACGGAATAAAGTAAAGCATGTTAGTAATAGAAGAAGCCTTATGATTACAAACTCTATTACTTCTCTCTGTCCAAATAACCAAATCACTGCCATCATAACCATAGCCCACAACAATTTTTCTAATACTTCTGTTAGGGTTTTAGAAATAAACGATTACCATAGACTGGGTACCCTCCTCTTTATATAATGAAGAATAATAACAAATACAAAAATATCCTTACTTGTTTCATACTTTAATACTCCCCTTCAAGATGGAGCATACATATCAATCATGCCCAACTTGTTAAAAGACTAGACAAAGTTTTTCTAAACAAAAAAGACCTAGAAACAAATAAACATTGATACTGTGAAAACAAATATTGGATTGCTAAAGCTGATTTCAAACTGTTGAATCATTCATCTTGATCTTGCGTTGCAAATGAAAGAAAGTTGAATGTGAGTCAAAACAAACACTTGCGTGAAAACTATATGAAAATAGGGTTATGATTTCAGAGATTTTCAAACTCAAGAAGAGATTTTGAGAGATATTCCAAACTAAGTAGAATGATGAGGTTCTGAGAGATTCTAAATCTGAGTACTCAATAAAAGATGAGGTTTTTAAAGATCCTCAAACTAAATGAACAACTGGTTTAGGGATATCTTTATACATAGTAGAATTATCAAATCCAAGTAAAATTAGATCAAATAAAAACCATCAATGTGTCTGAAATGAAAAACATAGAAATTGACTCTTAAACACCAAACTCGGACTTCAATACATCAAATATGATAAAAAATTTCAGTCTCAGATTAAAAAAATTTAGACCGACAAAAGTCACAGAACTATCATCATGAACATTATTGTCGCGGTAAACAATAACCTTTTTTTAAGATCTGAATTCATATCTCACATTGGATTTGCAGACAAAGAAGAAAAAGAAAAAGGAGAAGAAAAAAAAAGAAGATGTCGGTGATGATGCTCGTGATGGCGGTGATGTTGGAAGTTGATGGATGATGACGGAGGTGCAGGTGCTGATGGGGGATATCATGATACCTAAAGGCATCACTATGATATCATGTTAGGATTTTAGAAATAAATGACTTACTCTACATAGGGATAGCCGCCTCTTTATATAGATAAAGAATAATAACAAATTACAGGAATACCCTTATTACATACTATAATACCATCTTTCAACATGTTCCTTTCTCCAAACAGTCCACCAAGTATAAAGTGATTGGGATCTTACCTTTCACCAAATAAAAAATACCAAATTAATTTGAGATCAGGACACTTCAAAATAAATGGAAAGCAATTTCACTATGATTATTATGAGAAAAACACAAAGAGTGGAGAATAATGTTCTTACAAAGATTATCAATAGTTAATATCTTATTATGAACCACTAACAAGACTAAAATTCTAACCTCTAGAGAAGAAATATTTTCCTATGACACCCTACTCCACTCTGTATATGCACTCCATTATTGAGGAATTTATAAAAGAATATACAGAAAGGCTCTAGAAGAATTCAATCTCCATAACTTCACAATTAAGACCGTAGTTATATTTTTTGACAATTCACGTGATAAAAATAGTCTCAACTTATATACATTAGTGGTGTATTCTCTATTTACATGTATACGAGTATCATACTCTAATACAGGAACAGAATGTCAGACATAGAAATTCTCTAAACTCCAGACATGAGGGCATGACCATATGCATGTTTCTTTTGAAATGTATAGATATTTAACTCATGCAAGCACATATCTTGAGTTTCCATTATATAGAACCTAAATTAATAAAATAATATAAAAATGATTAGTTTTTTTTAAAAGGGGGCATAAAACACTTAATCTTATACATATTTTTGAGAAAAATAAAGAATTACAGATTTGTTAGTGTGAAACAAGGATGGACATGCGTGTCGCGTCCGATCATATTGGACACTTCATTTGTTGTTGCGGGAAGTTTTTAATATCATAGGTTATGTTAGCAAGCATATGCCTTTATGTTATTCACATTAATGTAAGGTTTAATCTAATAGCATGGTTGACGACTTGACGAGATTGAGATGGATAAATTGAGGATAGGTTTATTATGTATGTAAATTGACCCATGGTTTATTCTTGAAAGTTCATCATTACTTCAACTTTTAATTATTGCTAGATGCAGGAAGGTAATATTTGCAAAAAAATGCTAATAGCAAAAGGTCATGTGGGGCAAAATGCTTAGGGTAAACCAAAATCCATTATTTCTCATAAACATAAGAATAGATATGCTTATGCCCATAAGAATAGATATGCTTACTCTTGGACATGTCAAAAATTTCACATTCCCATATTCATCTTTGGATATTTTTTTCAGTATGTCAAACCTTTCATCTTAGCATCAGTCTCAGAAATTCTCAATATCTTCCTCTGACGCAACTTTATTTCTATTTTGTGATTTTACTATTACTATTACAGTTTTGACTTAATTTTTCACATTTGTCAATTTATCATCACTCTTTTATTGTATAAACTCCTTTATATATTTCTTTTGATGCAAGAAAATTTGGAAATAAAAAAAATATTTTAGAAACCAACATACATAGTTACGTGTATGCTTGCGTGCAAGCGTGTTTGTGTGCATGTGCATGTATGTGCATGCGCGTATATGTGTAACGTAATGCATATGTGTGTTAACTTAAAAAAAAAACTTGATTCTTTCTTTATATTTGGGATTTTAAATGATGTAAAACAAACTTGAACAGAGTGGATTTTTTATTTGAATGGCTTTAACTTGGATTATAAAATAAAATGTGAAGTGGTTTTAAGTTTTCTTGACCATGATCAACTAAGTACAAACCATAGGATAAAAGTGACTAGCTGTCTAGATATATGGTTTAAAATGACTAAAACCTAATAAAAATTTGGTGTATATGGGCTTTAAAGTGTTTAGATTATGACAAATGTTTGGATCAACAATTTATGTTCTGAAAACATAGATATAAGTTACATGCTACTTTTCATTGTCCTTTTGTGCTAATTGACCCTTTGCCAGAAACCTTAGATACATATGATTTTTCATTTTTCATTTTGCTTTTAGGCACTCAGAATGATGTAGATCAATTTGAACAGAGTAGATTTTATTTTTGAATGGTCTACCATCGGAATTGAATGAAAAATATTGGCTTCAATTACCTTTCAGAAGTTGTGGAGCAACTCTTTATGCTTTGGAGTGTAAAAACACATGCGTGCATGCCCGGTGTGGGAGTTAGTTTGTGTCTGTGTGTGTATGCAGTGCAGGTGCAGGTGCATGGGTGCATATCTAACTAAAGCTGTGCATGCGTATAAAGAGAAGAAAAGCAGTGTAAAGTATTTTGTTTAATGATGCGTAATCTTCTGTAAAGATTGAGTAATTTTTATGAAAGTTAAAAAATAAATTTATGCACAATGTTTTTACTTGCATAGTATATGAGGATCCAATGATAAGCTTTAAGGATGTCCTCACCTGAACCCTACCAATAAGCTTAAGGGGTGTCCCAACTGTATTCATTTTGTTCGGATTTGAATTATGATCATTTTATTTCATGTTCCACTCATTCATATTACAATTTTGTTTAATTTTTTTATGTTAGTAGAACTATATTAAGTCAATGTAACATATTTGTGAGAAATAGAGGCATATGTAATATAATGACAATACGACAATGAAATATGTAAAAATAATAAAGAGAGCGCATTACATGCTTACATACATAGACATACATGTGCGTCCAAATACTATACACCTCCCTTGTCCCTCATATATGCGTGTGCACACACATTTCTAACAATGTTATAATATATAACGTTACTATATATGTTAAATAACTTTAAAAACTTTTCTTTGACTTTGCAAAAAAGATAGGCCTTTGCTCGTCAATTTTGTCTAGAATAGTTCAATATGTCTAACTTCTAATATCAAAACACATATAACTTATCATTGTTTTCTACAAGTTAATATTTTGGCGTTCGTTTTCCACTATGATCTTTAATACAAAATCAAAGTAAGTAAATATCTCAAATATGTATTGTGAACTAAGAAGTATTTAAGAAATGTAGAACATATGTTCAAGAAGCATTCAAAATTAAAAATATATATATTTTAAAAGATTGTACACATTTGAGAATTATAATCAAGGAGTGTCCAAGAAGTGTTAGTGTTTGACACAAGGTATATGGCTTCATGATAAAACAATAGAAGTGCATGTGCCACATAGGTTATCATTTAAAAGGTAACTGCACGTAAAATTGTGTTACACATGGAGTCTTCATAATATAGAGTTACCATTTTTTACCCACATATTATGACGGGAGAAGGTGTTTGCCCACCCATTTGCAGTTATGTGATTATGTATGACTTTAGGTATCCTAATCTTGTCTCATATAATTTTATTAGGCCATCATCCCAATTTCCTATCCCATAACTTTTTAGGCCATGATCAGGGTTTTAAAATTCGGCCTAGTTAGCCGCCTAGGCCGCTCAATTTAACAAGGCAGTCTGGCCTGTAGGTGCCGCAATGCCTCAAGCCCGACTGGTCCGCAACGCCTCAAGCCTGCCCAGTCGGGCCTAAGTGAGCCTAGGTGGCCCAAATTTCTTTTTAAATTGTGCAGATTGAACCCGCTCCACTTTAATTTGGGTGGTATATATAGGGGCTTTCAAGAAACCTTAAGCTCCCAAACTCTTTTCCAACCTATAGTGGACACATCTCTCTTGAGTCCATTGACATCGGCGAGTGTTCTTTTGACGCCGACGAGATCTTTTTCGACGCCAGTGAGGTTCTCGATATCATCAAGCCTCTCAAATCTCCTCCTAAAAAAATAAGGTAAAAACATAATCTTCTATTGTTTTACATTCAATTTTACATGTTAATAATTAAATTACATGACAATTAACATGATACATCTTATTTCTCTTTTTTTCTATTGTTGTTGTCTGGCAATGCTGCTATTATTGTCTGTCGTTGCTGTAAATTGCCGCTGCTACGCTGGTCGACCGCAACAATTTCGGTGCTTGTTTTGTTATAAATTTAATGAACTTTTGAATTGTTTGAGTTGAATGTTAAAAGTTCTACATTTTGCACTTAAATTGTAAATTCTAGGATGGGAATTATTATTGTTTATTGATTTTTGATGCTACGCCTTTAGTTCTTACTTATGTTGCATCATGACATAGTTTTTTCATATTTTTATTTGATTTATATGATGTTTATTAAATTTTTTGAAGATGTAACACACTTAAATAAAGTTTAAAATTTTTAAAAAAATCGAGGTCCCGCCTAGTCCCTTAGGCCCTAGGCCTTAGGTCCACTGCTTAGGCCTGTCTAGCACTTTCTTAAACCTTAGTCATGATCTGTCGCAAAGATATTTTATTTTCTGAAACTCTTAGAACACCTCTCGTTGTTCGCCCTATCTTCTACGTCATTTGGAACCAAACAGCTTCTGAGGATCCATTTGTTACTTGAGACCCATATCTCTTAGAAAATTATATGAACTAAAAATTCCCGTTGACTTTTCGTCCCGGATAAAGGTCTAATGTTATATACTTGAACAATTTAGTTTCTAGATAAAATTTCTTGTCATTTTCTATTTGTTATTTAAAAAAAAAAAAAAAAAATCTAAGCAGTTGTGTAGCCATTCTCTGATATGGAAGGTTGTTTTGCCTTAAATATTCAGCCCAATGGTGCGTAGCTTTGCTGAAAGTAATGGGAAGTCTGTTGTTGAGGGGATGCATTCCAAAGTTTGTCCTGAAGACTAGTTTTCATTAAACTTGAATTTAGTCTCTTTATGTTTAAAAAGAATTTAGACCCCTGACGAAGATGCGATTTCAATGGAGCATTCATATCCTAATAGACATTATAAAGATATTTGTGTTTGCCGATGGTGATGAGCAACACATTTCACCCATGCTTCTTTGAATATCCCTTCTGCCTGTGCATGTTTCATATTCTCACTTTCTTAGTTCAAGATTCAATCCCCACTGCTAACTTTTTCTTTGGGCAGATTTTCAGCTCGAGATCGTTGGTGTCTGATTCTGTTTTAATCGAAGCCAATCTGATCGACATTATGTGGTTTGGATGCTTTTCAGATTTGAGGCCACAGGCTTGTCCACCACGTGCAAGTGATGCGACATTCATACTGCTGCCTCCATCTATGATCACTTTGATGCTCCACTGCCTCTCTTTTGCAGTCAGTGCTGGTCCAGAGGTGAAATTCCATCCAAAATTTCAATTTACAGGAGTCCCCTCATGATTTATTAATTTATTTATTTTTGTGGATTGAAGCTTGTGGTAAATTTTCTTGAAACTAATTATTGACATCTATCATTAGCGATTTAAATTGTCTAAATGAAATCGCGCCAATGCTATTTTATAGACATAGAGAAGACGTCTCATAAGATCTGATACTGTTATCCCACTTTACAGACTAAGAAAAGTTCATCCCTGTGGACACCTAAATAAAATTTCAGACCTTTCCGTTCCACTCTTCTCTTATTGAGTTACTTCTCCCAATTCCATCGTGATAGTCGGTGTACTGGACACAACACTTGGCGAAACTGAGTACCTTATGTAGCAAGAAAAATTGGCGTACCAGTGATCCCTGCCATCATGTTGAAATAGTGATTCCTGATGTGACTGTGGCAACAACAACGGTAAACAATCAACCAAGAGGAGCTTGGTTGTCTACTGTGAATAACAAAGGGGAGAAAAGGGGGAGAGATCACAGGTTCAAGGCATAAGGGGAAGGGGAAAAAAGAAGGTTTTCCTCCTAGATGGGTGAGGGGGTGGGATTTCCCACATTTACCCTAAGCAATGACAACACTGATAAAATCCTTCATTCCAGAACTTAGGATCCTGCTATATGAGTTCCTTTTCTCCTTTGGCTGATAAATAGTTTGGTTTGGTATGGTTTTTCTCCACCTTCGGAAGAAAGGAAACGGAACCGAAATATACTAGAACCGATCTGAAACTTAACTGAAGAATGGTAGAGTTTGGTTTCGGTTTCGTTTTTGGTTTTATATATTCTATTTTGGTATACATCATACTATTGATTTATATTATTGTGTATGTACTTGTTGTATATATACATACATTATATGTTGTAGATACGTTATTACATTTACTTATATACTGTGTATTTAGTTGGTTAATTAATAGAATCATCTTGGTATGAAAACTGAGACTGAACTAAATCTCCCGAATAACCAATTCGGTTGAAATCTACTTTACTCAATTGAGATATACTTTTAGGGCTAAGGGTCATCTCATGAAGTGAAAGTAAAATGGGGAACAAAAGATTTGCTGAAGCTAAGCATGGAATTAAATACTCAGTGCTCATGCTCTTTATTCTAGAACATCCAAAGCTAAATTGATTAAAATTCTATGTTCAAGTTGAATGCCCGAGCTTCTAAAATCTCCAGCTAACTTAGCTTTATGCTGTTCAAAAGAGAAAGGAAATAGACTGAGAGGAACCAATTTGGTGGTTGTCCCCCAACTTCACCAAATGGAATCATGACATCTTTTGTTGTCCAGGTCTAAACTATATTATCTAAGAATATATCATAAAAATATTCTAAGGAAGTGCATGCACACATAGTGAGAATGGAAGCAAAGAAACATCTGCTATCATTTTCCTTTTCTTTTTCTTTGCCTTATAAGCCATGCTAACTTATAAATGTCATTATAGAGTGCCTTTATTTATATTGCAATTATCACACAATGTTCCTTTCAACTCTATTATAGTCATGAAAGTGTTGTTTAATGCTCAATTTTAGGAAAAATCTTGAAGAATTTTGTCTGGAGAAAGCTTGTATTTAATACTAGGCCTTTCCTTAAATAATAGAACACAAAAACACATCTGAATTTTCTCGCAATTGTTCCCTTGCACATCCCACAAATACTGCAATATTTTGGTGCAAATCCTGCAATCAAGATGACTAAAGGCTACAGAATACCTAATAAGTTGATTTTGCAAACTATATGACCTATAACCATTTACATAGTACACATATCATTTTGTGCTTGCAGTCCCTTTTCATTGTTCATCCAGTGTTTTGTCCATCATCTTCAGCAATTTCATCTGTTTCTTATGAGATACATATAACTCTTTCGAACCTGATAAAATTCCCTGGGCAAATGGGTACAATCTTGTGCATGTAATTTGGAGCGTCGCTCGCCTATCTTTTGTCCTTGGAATCTCAAAATTGCAGTTGACCTTCCTGGCAAGTATCTATCGCTATGTCGTCATCAGTAGAAATAAAAAGGCAAAAGATCATGTCAGTTGATGAGGTATATTATTGTCTAGTTCAGTTCCCATGAGTTCCTACTACATCACACAAAAACTAACGTCCCTTACCTTGTATGGTTGACTGCCCTGCCTAAAATATTAGCAAGTGGATTGAAGCTGCCAATATGCATGGACAATGCCTGAATATGTGATGGCCTTTATAATGAGGTTGCAACATACTCCTTTTTATTTAAAATAAACTAATCAATGCCTACATAACAATCAACATACAGTTTCTATTTGAAGTAAATAATCAATGAATCTATTCAGCATGTATATATTTATACCCTCTTTTTCATTTTTTTTCTTTTTGTAAAAGTAATCACAAATGCAGACTTCCAACACAATCAAAATTAGTTTTAACACTTCAACAAATACGGACATTAGTGACTAATTCTAAGGTGGCAGTTATCATGATTACCATAATAGACATACATATATGTATGTAGCAGTATTTTTATGTGTCGTTGTACTTTAATTATATTCTATGTACAGTGGCATTTATTTTCTAGCATTTTATGGCATTAAAATATGTCGTTATATGTAGCTGTGTTTCAAGCAAAATGTCGCTATATCATATAGCGACACGACCTACATTGACAGTTTTCATAAATGCCAATGTGATGTCACTATATGCTATAATAACATTTTTTTAACGAAACAATGACATTTTTTAATGTCGCTATAGGACATTTTTCTTGTAGTGATGGTAGTAGTAATTTAATTTCCCTGAAGAGTAAAAGAAGCATTATGTATATGTTTATTGCGACTCTACCAAAATATTGCCACAATATCATATAAATTTATTGCGACTACAATTAGTTAGGCACTCACCGGTTGCCTCTAATGGACATTTTTGTTGTCATGCAAGGAGAAAGTCGAGCTAGTACGTTTTCTCTCCCTTGAGACTCGTAGCATTTCCTAAAGAAAGAGCGAATGATCATTTAATCCACAAATCTTCTATATGTGACATGAAGTCTGATGATTTTGCAACTCTTGTTTTTGTATTTAGAATGAGCCTCCTGAAAATACAAATTTTATACATGTATTTTGTTTCAAACTGCAGTGAATAATAATTTCTTGAATTCATGACCCCCAGCCAACAGGTTAGCGAGAAGGGAGACAGATTCAGTCAAATGACTTCGGGAAAACATTTGGAAAGGGTTTTCCTACTAACAATCTCAACTGTGCCTCTATGCAAATGTGAAAGGATGAGGTTATACCCATGAAGGCCTAATGTCACCCTCAATGGTACTTCTCCCCTAGCTAAAAAATATTTTGAGAGGGACCCCATTTACCATTTCCACTTGTGGCAGGCCATTGTTGCTCTCCATATATATATAGAGCATTTTTAGGGAGATATGGTATGTGATTGAGGGGAGTGCATCTTTCATACACGAGAAGCGCGTTTATCAACCTTCATCTATAACAGTCAACTCTCCTTGTATATCTATCCATGCAACTCCCCTCTTCTTCCCACATCTCCACCCTCACCCTCCCCTCTTCAACCTCCATGGAAACCAACCAACTATTCCCCTGTGAAAGCTTCTCCTACAGCCTTCGCCTTTCCTTCGATGCTGAATCCTTCATCGAATTTGACCCCAAGCTCATGTCGATGCGTTGGAGCATCAAAGACCAGGAGGGAGAGATTTCGGTCTCCTCGTTGGACTTGGATTCACTTCATCTCCCATCTCTCTCATTAGATTCAACCAAATCATTGCTTTCTCGGAGTAATCGCTATGCAGTGCCCGGCGTGCCAGTTTCCTCAGATGCGGCCCAAAGCACGCAGAGAAGCAGAATCTCGAAGAAGCACGAATTCGGGTTGTCTTTCAAGAAGTACTTGTGGTTTGTGTTGTTGAAGTTCTGCAGGAGGATGAGGGGGCTGAGGCTGTCCACGAGGATTGTAGGCAAGTCATCAGCGAAAGTAGCGAGCGCCGAGCCCGGCAGAGGGAAGAGGGTGTTTGATGTGGACACTGCAAGTTCTATTCAAGATGCTGTCCTCCATTGCAAGAATTCAAACTTGAGTTCTCTGATGGAGGAAGAGTGTAAATCTCCTGTATTAGTCTGATCTTTTCCTTTATGAGATTGTCTTCTAATAATATTGCCCCATACTTGATGTCTGTCTATTTGTCGTGGAAGATTACATACAGTTAGTAAAAGAGTTTGAGAAATCTTTACAAATTCAGTAGTAATTGCTTCTTGCTTTCAGTTTTCTGAGACTTGATCATGTTCATTTTTAATTGGTACTGAAATTGGATTTCTTCATTCTTCTTATTTTTCATTGTTCATTATGAGTTTTGTGATCAGAACAAAATCTTAACAACAACCCATAATTGTCCTTGGTTTATTAAAGCTTTTGGCAAGGAAAAAGACCCCCTCTCCATGTGTTCAACAATGAGGCTCACATAATTAGCAGACAAACAAGAAGGACAAATATTCTGTTCATAAAACCCAAGGAACAACTCCAAACAAAGCCCCCCATTTGTCTCCCCACCACTGTCAAGGGCTGAAGAAGAACCATTCAATATTTCCATTTTTTGATTACTGAAAAAAGCAACCAAGTCCTATGAGCAGTTGAAAGCATTTCAATCTGCCTATGATAGTGACATAGATGACAGGTTTGATATAGACAAGAACAGCATTTAATAATGGATCAAGATTTAACAAAATGATGCTGATGGAACACTGCACAATGGGCCCTTGTGTTCCCAAATGTTTTTAAGCAGACCATATGGAGCTTTTGTCATCTTTGTGCTTTGTGGGGCTCAAGCTTGCAACCACCTCTCCTTAGTCCAACACATCAACTTGGTTCAGACAAGATGGTCCCTGGGGCCATTTGAATGAAAGCATCCTTGGCCTGGAACTTGCTGCAATGGGCTCACTTGTTGAAATTGATAGGCAAGGACCAGGAGTGGTCCAACTCTAGCCTGGCTTCACTATAGGGTAGCAAAGTTTCTTCTGGAACACACATTGCTTCACTCTCAGAGTCAAGACAGTTGAAGACTCTTCTTTGATTCTTGTTACTGAAACAACTGAAAGATTTCAAGAAATTTCAAGATAAAGAGGAAAAAGAAACAGAATTTTGCAAATTATATAAGCTCAATGTGATTCATTGTGCATACGATTCAGATAGTATGGTACGCGATTGCCACTGAAACATTTCAATGGTTAGCCACATCATGCGATACGATTCAACAAATGGAAAATTGAAGGAAAATCGGTGATATTGAAACCATAGAAAGATATCAATTAATGTCTTTCTGCTAATAAGGTATTAAGAAAATTCGGTACAAGGAGCAAAAGAATTGAACAAGGGATGCGTCGCATAACACTTATGGGAACAATGTGGGAGAGAGAAGATAAAGGAGATGGAAGAAGGTAGCACAGAGATCGGACGACAAAGGAGCGAGAAATGACGCATGGAGCAGGCCAGAAGTGCTCCTGGTCGACCGCTCAGTCGACCGGTGGAGGGCGCGGTCGACCGGGCCGATCGACCGTGGCATGGGCCGGTCGACCGGCCGGTCGACCAACAGGCGCGTTTGGACTTTCCTTTTAGGATTCGGATTCCTTTTCTGGATGGGATCGAGTCCAACCTGGGTTTCCATAAATCTAGGGACTCTGTGACTATAAATAGAGGCAAGAGCCCTCATGTATTGTATCCCAAGAAGTATCTCCAAGAATCCTTCAAGTTCCCCTCTTGTATTAGTTGTATTGATTGTTGAATCAATAAAAGCTCTCTCTCTTTTGCCCCGAGGACGTAGCCACGTTGCCGAACCTCGTTAAGATTTGTGTGTTGATTGCTTTTCTCTATTAGTTGCTGTTCCTGTTGTGTTAGTTGTTTCTCCGGCTGCATCAAGTCTCCGCCAGGTGGGCGATTCCTCAAGGGTGGTTGTTGTGCTTTTCCGACCGCTGCTCACAACAAGTGGTATCAGATCTTTCCAGGTTCGACGTGGGATCATCTGTTGATTCGAAGGGCATCTGTTGCTAATTGGCGGAGATCGTGTGTCGATCTCGGATCAGCGTTGGAACTATTTTTGGGATCATGTGTCGATCTCAAAACAGCGTGTAAAGTGCTCGAGGAATCAATTTGGAGGAGTAGATTGCTTCGGAAACTCTTCGAGGGTTTCGCGTGGAGGTAAAGATCCTGTCTTTATCTAGTTTGTTTTATCTAACTCTGTTTGTTTTCACATTGGTTTGAGGAATCAGTTGAGAAGATGGCTGGAGAAAGTACACCGGTGAGATCCATGAATCCACATCCAAGGATTAATGTGGTGAAGTTCAACGGGACGAACAACTTTGGCATGTGGAGGTGTGAGGTTATGGATGCGCTGACGGCATCAAACCTCGAAGACATTTTATGGTTAGAGAAGAAGCGCGCATCAACGACGGAAGAAGATTGGGACAAGATGAACCGTTCGGCGTGTGACTTGATCAGGTCTTGTCTGACACAAGACATCAAGTATCAGGTGTTGCATGAGACATCTACGAGGCAGTTGTGGGAGATCCTGGAGAGGAAGTATCTGAAGAAGAGCATAGAATCGCGATTGCAGTTGAAGAGTAAGCTCTATGGGTTTCAGATGCAAAGAAGATGCTCCGTCAATGAACACTTGAACCGCTACGCGAAGTTTCTTACAGATCTAGTTAATGTGGATGTGGAGACTAGTGAAGAGGATAAGGCGGTAATTCTTTTGAACTCTCTTCCTAGGGAAGAGTATGAGGCCTTTACTCTTACTTTTCTCAATGGAAGACAATCCCTTAACTACGATGAGGTGTCTGCTGCACTTGTGAGTTATGAAGTAAGGAGACAAGACCGACTGTCTTCTTCGGGAAGCACATCAGCAGAGGCATTGGAGGTAAGAGGCAGAAGTTCTAATAGGAAGGGAAGAGACGATCGGGGGAGATCAAAGTCCAGATCACCTTCAGAAATCTAAAGAAGAATTAGTGTGCCTTGTGCAAGGAACTAGGACACTAGAAAGCTAAATGCCCGAAGGCCAAAGGTAAGAAGGTGGAGTTTAAGACTGAGACAAATCTTGTAAAGGTGGTCAGTACTCAAGGCAATACCTCACAGGCAGATGGATCAGACTCGGACTCACGGTATTCTCTCTCTGTTACTATCCTTACTGTTTGTAACTCAGATAATGCTGAGTGGATCTTGGATACCGGAGCCACCTATCATGTGTGCCTGAACAGGACCTGATTTTCTAGCTTTGAGAAGCTGGATGGATGTTACACGGTCATGGTGATGACCATCCGTGTAATACAGAAGGGATGAGTACAATCCGTATCAAGATGGATGATGGGATAGTACGAGAATTGAAGGAGGTGAGGTATGTACCTCAACTCAAAAGGAATCTTATCTTTGTTGGCGCTTTGGAAGCATTGGGTCTGGTGATATCTGTTCGAGATGGTGTTCTCAAGATGATCAAAGGCTCGATGGTGGTGATGAAGGGCGTCCGCCGGGATAATCTCTACTACTTGAAGGGTAGTACGGTTACAGGTCAGGTGGAGACTTCTAGTTCTTCAGATGATGGTTGCACGAAAGTCTGGCAGGTGAAGGTCGGACATGGAGGTGAAAGGTCTTTGCAAGCTCCTGCAAAGAAGGGATCGTTGGAAGGTGCTGCTACCTGCAACTTGGAAGGTGAACACAGCGTTCTGGACAAGAAGAAGGTGAAATTCAGCATCAGTACTCACCACTCAGAAGGTCTTCTTGATTGTGTTCACGTAAGCGTTTGGGGACTTGTTAAGGCTGCATCGCTTGGAGGTCACAGGTACTTTGTCTTTTTTGTTGATAGTTTATCTAGGTATTGTTGGATATATCCCATGAGACAAAGGTGTGAAGCCCTAAATATGTTGATGAAGTGGAGAGGAAGAATGAAGAAGCAGATTGGTAGGAAGATTAAGGAGCTACAGATTGGTAATGTTGGAAGAGACATGAACCAATTCCTACCATTTGGTCAGAACACCGGTATTACTACTCACTTCACAAAAGGTATAAATAGGTTGGCTAGGGAAGTAAATCGTTCCTTACTGGAGAAGGTTCGGTGTTTGTTATCTAATGCAAGATTAGACAAATGTTTTCAGCTGAGGCGATTGTGTATGCTAGCCATCTCATAAATGGATCGCTGCGATAGGAGGTAAAGCTTCATTGAAAATTTGGTCTGAGAAAGCTGCTCAAGATCATTGTTTGCTGCGGAATTTGAAAGTCCGACCTACTTCAGTACCAAGGATGGCAAGGTGAATCCGCGAGCAAAGAGGTTTGTTTTTTTGGGTGTCAAAAGGAATGGCTACAGGTTGTGGGACCCCGAAAACAAGAAGATCGTGTTGAGTAGACATGTCACATTTGATGTGACTTCAGTGTTGAAGTCTACCGTCTCTCAGCAGGTGGAGAGGACGGAGACCAAGGAAGTATCGCAGCGGGTGGAGGTTGATGCTACTCTACCATCTCCAGTTGGTTCAGTATCAGTGAAGACTTCACCTTATGTGACACCGGTGGAGATCATGTAGGCAGGGTTGATGCTGAACAGGATGAAGACATTGATCAGAATGTCGAGTTGTTTGCAGCCATTGGAACCAAGGTAAAACCACGCTCGTGGGTAAAGAAGCATGAATCTCAAGCTTGTGATCGCGACAAGCTTAAGTTGAAGGCCTTGTTCTCCATGATGGTAGTAAGGAAGTTCATATGACTCAGCCAGATAGGTTCGATGCTGCAGATTCAGGTACAAGTGCTTGAGCTTGATGGAAGCTCATTGAATGAACTACGGTTAGCTTGATTCCTTGGGCAAGGTATGTAGACAGCTGTAAAGGCGTAGCCATTTGGTGATGCAACCCGTATGAAGCTGTTTGGGTTCTCGAGAAGCTGTTTGGAACTTCACATAGAGGTGAAGAATTGTGACCGATTGGAACTTCACGTAGAGGTGGAGAGACTTCATGTAGAGGTGAAGTGTTGTGGCAAGTTGGACTTCACATAGAGGTGAGGTGTTGTGATCTCGATGAACAGGTTGATCTTCTGGTGAGAAGATGTTGAGCTTGCATAGGAGGGGTGTGCATCCAGTTGTTGAAGCCGATGATGGTGTTCGGTGTGCTCTACTCAGACTTGGTTGGACCGTCAGCTGAAGACATGTAAACTAGATAGAGTTAGTCAGTTGAAGAGTCAGTGTTGCCTCATGATGAGTTCTTCGTGAGGTCGTGAAGTTGTGGAGTAGGAGCCACGTTCGGTGTTCGACATGTATGGAAGTTCTCCTAAGGTGAAGTGTAGAGAAGGCATGTGTGGTGCATCCCAGTGGATAGCTGAGCTATAGATTCCAAGCCGAGATCGTGTGTCGATTTCGTCCGGAGTGCGCAAGCCGAGATCGTGTGTCGATTTCGCCGAGATCGTGTATCGATTTCGCTAGGTGATAGACTAGAGTTTGTTGGAGATCGGCTCAGATTTGAAAAATCTTCACCAAGGTGGAGAATTGTGGGAGAGAGGAGATAGAGGATATGGAAGAAGGTAGCACATAGATCAGACGACAAAGGAGCGAGAAACGGCGCATGGAGCAGGCCAGAAGTGCTCCCAGTCGACCGTGGAGGAGGCCGGTCGACCGCCCGGTCGACCGGCGTGCACGAGCGTGCACAGGAAGGAGCGGTCGACCGGCCCGTCGACCGACTGACAAGGGCTCGCTCTCGGTTGGGCGCGGTCGACTGGGCCGGTCGACCATGGCATGGGTCGGTCGACTGGCCGGTCGACCGACAGGCGCGTTTGGACTTTCCTTTTAGGATTCAGATTTTTTTTTCTGGATGGGATCGAATCCAACCTGGGTTTCCATAAATTCAGGGACTCTGGGGCTATAAATAGAGACAAGAGCCCTCATGTATTGAAGTATCTCCGAGAATTCTTCAAGTTCCCCTCTTGTATTAGTTGTATTGATTGTTGAATCAATAAAATCTCTCTCTCCCTTGTCCCGAGGACGTAGGCACGTTGCCGAACCTCGTTAAGATTTGTGTGTTGATTGCTTTTCTCTATTGGTTGTTGTTCTTGTTGTGTTGGTTGTTTCTCCGGCTGCATCAAGTCTCCGCCAGGTGGGCGGATTCCTCAATGGTAGTTGTTGTGTTTCCCCGACCGCTGGGCACAACAAACAACTCTAAAGTTAACCGACAAACAAATGAATGCCCAATATCAGAGTCAGATCAGATGCAAGCAAATCAGTTATTGGGAGAGTATCTGACTGAAGCATTTGTGTGTTTGCTGGCAGAGATAGCTGATTTCAGGTTTCTTCGCTTCTTCCTTGACTTGGGTCTCTTCTTCGTGATTGCAATGGAAATATTTTTAGGGAAGAGATCGTGGCGGACAAAGGTGCAGAACCGTGGTTGCAGCAAGCAGAGTCATCACTGTGAATGCAGAGACAGCAGAGAGTCCGAAAGAAAGAGAGTGAACACATTTGTGACTTTCGTTGTGTATCTGATGGTGGCGATTGAAGCCCCGTCATTGAGAAAGTATATGCCCACCTCGCTAGCGAAAACCTATTGAATCACGAAATGCATCGTAAATAGGAGCATAATGTATTGAATTATGCAGCAGATACAAAGTTCTCTGTAAAATGATATTTCTACGTGAAACGTCAAAAGAAATTAATCCCCACAGCCTGCACACACAAGAGCTTGCACAATGAAGCAAATTAAACACAAGAACAGAATCAGTGAAAATTGTAACAAAAGAACTTACAAGGGAAGCATCGAGGAACAGGGCAATGAAGTAACCTGTTCTTGATCTATAATCAAAGTCATCACGAATCTCTTCCCACGCAACAAGCAACACTAGGTGCCGCAACAAATAAGAACACTGGATGAAGATCTTTGGGCAGAGTCTCGTTTGTTGGAAATCTCTGGTACAGAGTCACAAACAGCACAATGTGTGAACCAAACCAACAACAAAGAAGAAGGCAGGCCCCTCTTTAAGCCCCATATCTGCTCCCAGCAAAGCACCAACAAAGTTCCCAACAATCAACAAATGGTTCGAAGGATTGGCTTCCTTTGATAGCCTGCGCTGACCTCCAGACATCCACTGGCCATAGATTCTGGGCTTTACAGAAAGTGATGGAGGCCGATCGAGTGCTAAGAAGAGGAAAGCCATCCACGGGGGTTAAGAATAATTTGACACTTATCGGGTAGTAGTATTCCCTTTGAACCGCTTCATAGTAGAAGATTATCTTTAGAGAGTATATGATGGACATAGTGAGCATCAGAGCAAGAAATATGCACATCGTCAGGCATAGGCTCATAGCTAACACGGGTACATGACCAGCATCAGATATACTCTTCCACAGGATGGCTTGCCTGCCTACACCGAGTCAGATACCGAAAGAGGAAATTGGAAAGCGAAGAAGAAACGGCCATTTCTCGTTTTCTGGAAGAACTGTAACCTCTGATTTCGATGAAAATTTTAACATACATCGAGTTTTCTCTCAATATGGTGCTCTGTCTCTTAATTAATAAAATTAGTATTGGTTGAAACTAATAACACCGGATGCATCCTACTGCGTTAACAACATTATGTCTGAAAACAAAATAGAAGCTAAACAATAAGATGTGCATTCACATGTAGCCAGTGATGATATTCAGATATACGTTAGGATTCACTACGTGTTTCTCACTCCAACCAAAACAAGTGCATTACTTAGAGTCTCTGCTTCACTTCTATGCGCAATGACACCTATATGGGCAATTACATTGATTTTTTAATGCCTTAAACAATTCGCCCTGTTTCAGTAAAGAGAAGATAGTGGATGCAGAGAATACTAAAACATAGTTCAATCTCATCAAAAGGAGAAATATATGCACCATCCAAATAAAAATCAAAAGCCCTTTTATTGTCTTTCTTCTTTGTGATCTGTAATAATTGCATTTCAATATCTTACAGAATTCTCTTTTAGGTTGAGGCCATTGCATTTCATATGGTAATGAAATGTTTTCGGATTGAGCTCATACTAGCCTTATCAAAAAAAGATCCTATCTCTTCATAATCTTCACAAGCTGGTCTCAACCACAATATCCCAAGCCTCGCAATCCTCTTTCCAACTCTCACTATTATGTCTGTATAAGCAACATTCTTCTTCTAGGGGATTACGATGTTGTCTCATAAGTCACACTATCTTCCACGTGACTAGGTTGTGGGAAGATGGTTGGCTGTCTCTAACTCCTCCTTGGACTCACTCGAAGACATAACGCTTGTTTTGTCAAAATCATCCCACAAAAATCAAACTTTCTAATATAGCCTTACATGAGTGAAAGTGACTTCCATGTCGCAACCTGTTTTTAACATGCAAACATCCCTTAAATGTGTAAGGGATGTGTGAAGACAATCATTAAATAAAATTTGGTTGTCAGTCTTAAGCTATGAAGGACATGTTATGGGAGACTTAACTGTAAGCTGAAAATTAGTGAGAGTGAAAGAGAGTTAAGTTGAATACTTTGTGTCCTCTCCCTTCTTCTTCTTTGAAATCTCATTTGGATTTTGTGAATTGTGTATTTTTGATGAGTTAGATTAAAATTGTGAATATCATATTTCTCTTGTTGACTTCTCCCAAAGATCATGTTTGATTGAGCACATAAATCTTGGTGTATTTATGATTTGCTGTCTCTACTTGCACTCTTCACCTCTTAAACTTATATTTTAAAAAACAAAAATCCACCTCATCCTCCACCACCACCACCATCAACTCATCCTCCACCACTACTACCTCTCTCCTCTTTCTCCTCCTCAAACCCACCAACACCTCGTCCTCCACCTTCCTCTTCTCCTCTTTAAACTCACCACCACCTCCTCCTCCTCGTTCCCGAGTCCACCACAATCACCGCCACTTTCTCCTCCTCCTTCTCTATCTCCTCCAAAAATATGCTATCATCATCACCTCCTACTCCCCTCCTCCTCCACGACTACCGTCACCATCTCCTCCATCACCTCATCCTTCTCAAACCCACCACCACCCACCACCACCTCTCATCATCACCACCACCTTCTTCACCACCTCTTTTTTCTCAAACTCACCACCGCCATCACCTTATCCACCACCACCACCATCTTATCCACAATCACCACCCACCACCACCTCGGCCATCACCACCACCTCCTTCTCTACCACCTCTTTTTTCTCAAGCTCACCACCGCCATCACCTTATCCATAACCACCACACCCCACCACCCCACCTCCTTCTTTTCATTCTGACCCCACTATCATTATCATCTTTGTTGGATATTTTAGAAATCTATTTCCTAAAATTAAATATGCAATTAAAACTAGCATTGAAAAAACTCCTACACATGAATTATTTATTATAAAATATTTTCAAAAAGTAATAAATCAAGAAAGAAAATGTTGGCTTGGGGTAAGCAGTCGTGAACACTACCCTAAAAGGCAATAGGCCCGTCCTTTTATCCAGACGTTGAATCGGCCCCATCTCTTAGCAGTAAAAGCCTCCCCCGGTAAATCATCAACACTCCCCTTGGACGGAAGAGCAGGCCTCTGCTCAGATGAAAAAATTATTGCCCATAAAATATAAGGAAGAAAAAAATTAATTTAAAATTGAAGTCTGCACACAAGGAGCAACCTCATAGAATTTTAGAGAGAGAAGAGAGCTCTTCTTCTTGTGTTGAGAATAAAAGAACGAAGCTCCTTTTATAGGCTCAAGACACCCCCTTAATAAATCACGAAATAAATGAAAATTAAATACAAACTAAAACAATGAAAAATGGTGAGAAATAAATTCAGTTTTTAAACCAGAATAATAATTGAAATTCAAAATCACTCTTAATTGGGTGATTAGCCCATTAAGAGAGAAACATGCACGTGCATTCTTTAATGAAAAGGTATTTTCATGAAACTTGATTTTAAAATAAAACATAATTTATTGAAATTTGCATCAATCCCCCCAAATCAAGTTTCAGGGAAGATAAACTATAAACAAATTATAAAAGACAAATTATAAACAAAATAAGAATAAAAGTTGGGTAACATCATACTGTGGATTCAGGGTCGATAGCTTATGGCCTTGAATCTACTCTCAGTGAATTTCATCGCCACCAGAGAGACATAATAGACTACGCCTTGAATTAGATCTCTTTAACCAGATATTGATGAAAGACACACTGTAAGTCTCCATCTATTGAGCGAGCAGGTTGAGCGTTAATGGCCATGCTCACAATATCCGACTCATGAGAGTTTCTAGGGTCAACCCTGCCCCCATCAATCGCAGCCTTTACGGTTCCTCTCACGTAAGTAAGTCCTTCAAGGGACTATAGTTGGACCTTATACCCTCCACAATACATGCGTTGGACTTATTAAGAGCTTACCTCAACCTTACCTAGCTGTAAAATAAGAGTATCGTTACCATAGAGAAGGGGCAGTAGCTAAACGTATAGGATATAAACATATCTGGGTTGATGCTCTACACGAATTTCACCAGTCTAGTTTGTTTCTATCACATTGAATCTCTTTTATGGAATCAGCTTCCAATCAAGTAGGTTGGGTTTTCGCTGTCGGTGAACTCTACTAGGGGTTTAACCCCATCTCCCTTGATGATTCAAGGACCATATTCCTATAAAATCCCCTTTACTAAGATGGACTTTATACTGTCCAAGATCGGACTTAAGCTTAACAGCTTTATATTTTCATATGATGATAGTAAGAAGTTAACTCTTCACAACCACATACTTATAAATTTTGACACTCTTTATCAAAGTGGACCTATAGAGCCCTGAATGACATTGTATCTTAAGAGCTTTTAAGCTTAATGCAATAATAATCTATTATTTTACGTAGGTCCCCATTGGGGTGAAACACTACAAGTATGAAATATTATATCAACATAATAATTTTAATCCATGCAAATAACTGATCAAACTAGTCAATACTGAACTCATAAAATTTCTAGTATGCTATGAACTGAACATGTCTTGAGAGAAAATTCTTTATCATCTATTCTACTCACTTTATTAGAAAACAATGATGATGTCAAAGATTGAATTTTATATCTTATAAAATGGCTGCAAAATTGGTTCCTTTTCAGATAGCAAAGTATCCAATTTGCCTCACCATTTATTTCCTTAATAGTCACTGAATATTTATTTTTGGACAAATCATCATTGCCTCAATCTAGTGATAAGAATATATAATTTTATTTTTCTCTGTG
This sequence comes from Agave tequilana, assembly GCA_038442645.1. Lineage (NCBI taxonomy): Eukaryota > Viridiplantae > Streptophyta > Magnoliopsida > Asparagales > Asparagaceae > Agave > Agave tequilana. The sequence continues at coordinate 56,134 of JAVJIF010019723.1, forward strand.
CATGCAACAAGTTCATGTTTTAGCAAATAATTGTGAAAAATTGTACGTAATCATTATGATATTTGAGAATATTATACAATGATAAACATATGTAAATTTCTTTTTTTTATGGCTCAGAATTCAAAGTGAAATATATATATATATATATATATATATATATATATATATATATATATATATATATATATATATATATATATTTTAAGTTGAATACATAAAAAATATTTTATGTAGTAATGTTACAACAATAGTAAGGAATCACTTTAGATTAAGTAAAATATGACTAAAAGAAAAAATTTAGTATACTACACTAACAATTATATAAGATTTATAGTTTGCATAAAAGGAGATATGTTTTGTAGACAGAATAAAAATTAAAGATTGATAGTGAAGATAGATATTGTATATATAAATTTATAGAATTTAGATAGATGAATTACCAACGAAAATTATTTAATAATAGAATTTCAGTTGATTTATCAAATAATTTTCCTTTGTAATAAATAAATTTTTTGTTGAATATGTAAATAATTCATGTTTTCAATATAACTCCGAGAAAGACTAATTTTTTTAAATAAATATAGTTAAATGAAAATAAAATTTTCTTGGAGTAATTGCAAATTATATGGTTAGGAGAGTATCCTAACTCCAAGAATATATTTATTAGTTTTAAATAATTCACAGATATATCTCTAAATATAAACAGATCATTTAATTTGCAATAGTCAAAATTTACACATCGGCTTTAGTTTGCACGATGACTAAAATTAAATTCTGCATACTGACATAATATACACATTGGCAATATCTTGCTCATTGACTAACCCACATAATAATAACTGAATAATCTCATACACTAAACAATAAGATTAAAGAAGGGATATGTGACAGCTCGAATTATGTTATTCCATTATAGTTCATATGATTTTATTGCACATGTCAGAATTTTTTAAGAGTTGGCATAAGACAATCAAAATTTCTTTATAATCTCAATTAGGATAATTTAGCAATTCAGATACATAATACAAATTTTAAGACTAGATCTTTCTTTTCAAGTTGATTCTCAATTTCTAATTGTACCAAGTCATTTAGGTTAGTCAAACCCCAATTTATTACTCAATTGGCCAGGTCGGCTAACTCAGATAGGAGGTTTTTCACTCTTGGCGTTCCTTAATTAAATAATCACGTTGAATACCCTTTCTTAGTCACCAATCGTATAGAATTTTAAAAAAATGATTTACCCTTCAATTTTCTTGTCCTATTGAGTTAGAGATCCTTACATGTCAACTTCTATTTCAACTACTTGTAGTGTATACAAATGATGTGTATTTGCTACAAGATGAAATCATAAGAGAAATCGACTATTTCATCATATGTTCATACAATCATAACTGAAATTAACTCATACCTCTTGAGTGGATGAGAAGTTTATCAAGATTGTAAAATTTGAATGAAGGTACAGTTAAATACAACATACTTGATTGGAGAATATATTATTTTTTGTTGAAGTCCAATCATATTTATCTTTTTATAAAATTCTATAAAGAAATTTCAAAATACTTATGAGCAAAATTTAAAAATATATATTATCATGTGTAAATCTCGTTACATCTATATAGATGTATACAATATATGATAAACAAAATAATCTGCTCTTTCTAGAAGGAGTTTAAACATTTTCACTAATATGTAAGACAGTTAATTGATGAAACTTAAATATGGTTGTTAGAGCAGTAAAAAAATAGATTTGTTCCTAAATATAAAACAAGTATTTAAAATAACTGTTTGAAATTTCAAGAAATACAGATTTAACTATTGTCTTCTAGATTGTTGGATATTTTAAAAATCTATTTCCTAAAATTAAATATGTAATTAAAACTAGCATTGAAAAAACTCCTAGACATGAATTATTTATTATAAAATATTTTCAAAAATAATAAATCAAAAAAGAAAAGGCTGGCCTAGGGTAAGCAGTCGTGAAACACTACCCTAGAAGACGATAGGTTCATCTTCTTATCTAGACGTTGAATCAGCCCCATCCCCTGGCGGTAAAAATCTCCCCCCAGTAAATCACTACTACCTGACCTTAGACGGGAGAGCAGGCCTCTACTCAGATGAAAAAATTGTTGCCTATAGAATGTAAGGAAGAAAAAAAAATTTAATTTAAAATTGAAGTCTTTTCATATGGAGCAACCTGATTGAGGTTTAACCTGCACATAAAAATACAAAATTTCAGAAATACAAAATAGAAGTGCAAGTTCTCAATGTTACCGCGATGGCAAGTGGCTATGTGGGTCGTGATCCACGAGGAGGGACTAGTGATGGAATCTTTTTGTAAGTTCTCTTTTAAGTTACTTAAAATGATTAAAATTCTTCTTTTATTCTTTAAAAGAAAAGAAAAATAAGTTATGTTAAATTGTGAAAGTGGTAGGTTGGAGTAGATGGAGAAAATAGAAAATGAAGTTATATAAAGAAAGTGAAAGAGTGAATAGAGTTGAGAGTTGATGATGATCTAAACTAAGGGGCCGTTTGTTTCGCGTAAAACTCCGTAATTCGTAAATGACTTACTACCCAGTTACAACTACGTCGTTTGTTTGGACCGTAATTCGTAAAAGACTTACGTAACTCAACTAACACTCACTTGTAACCCAGTTACCACTCACTTACAGCCCAGTTACAGTTAATTTTGTGGTCATACAAACTTGTATTATTTTTTATATTAATATTAAATTTTTTTAATATTTAAGTTTTTTAATATTTATTTGCAGTATTAAACTTTTAAAATCACCAAATAGTTAATTTTGTGCTCAACTTTTTCACTTACGACTTATACATTACGACAACCAAACACCGTAAAATACAATACACTTTCCCACTTTACAATTTTATATTACCAACTAAACACCGTAAAATTTACATACATGTAACTCATTTACAATTGTAAAAGACTTTACCAATTACAACTACGAATTACGGCCAGTTACGACAACCAAACAACCCAGATTAAAAGAAGGAAAAGAAAACTAAACAATTTACCTACCTTTTCCGGTTGATGACTTACCTAGAATCCTTCTCAACGATATACCTTTGCTTGAAGGCGAGCGAAGCATGACAGATGAGATCTTCCCCATTCTCGATCTATACTACGAGACGAAGCTATAAGCTATACTACCATAGAATGGTTGTTCATCACCATAGGCCATTTACAAGGACGAGGCAACTTCGAAACTATTGGAGTCGTTTGGATTCACAAACACAGAAGAGAGAAGAAACAAAAACAAGAGTAGAAAAAACTTCGATTGAATTAAATAATAATAAAAGAAAGAAAGTGCTTACACCGGTGTCACTCTCAGTACACTCTTGTTCTCCCATGAAACTATTCTTCGATCTCAGTTACATAAAAAAATAAAATTATATTTAAAAGAGAAAGAAAAACCTAAGTTAAACCGATACAAAAATCTATTCTATTCTCTATTTGATCGTTCTCCCTTTTACCTTCAGGAATTGTAGTATTTATAGGATAAAAGTAGTAGCAAAGGGTGGTGAAGAGATGAACTCAAATTGCTGGCCCAACAACTAATATCCTTATCCTTATTATCCATTTGTATACTGATAAGTTTATCTCTAGACTTCTGAATTTGGGATTATCTTTATTAATTTCTTAAGTAAGAATAATAAATCCTAATAAATCTGATTTAGTTGGAATAGATTTGATAATATACTCTCTCCATTATCTCATATTTTCTGATAAGATTTGCCTCTGGACTTCTAGATTTGGGATTATCTTTATTGATCTTCAAGTTAACCAAATGGATCTTTAAAAATCTAGTTTTAACTGATTTTATCTGGTGCTATCTTCTCTGATTTGCTCCAGTCTTTGGATAAACTTGCTTCTAAATTTTTGAATTTGAGTAGATCTTTATTGATTTGCTTGAGCTTTTAATACTCCAGATTTAATTAGATAAACTTATCCATTTCTCCTCTTTCTCCATAAATTATCCTGCATACCATTAAACATTAAAATGAATTAAATAGCAGATTTTATTACAAAATAAATGTGAAAATGTGACACATATGACACTAAATATGCAATGCACGTGTACAATCACAACCTCATAAAATTTTAGAGAGGCAGAGAAGAGAGCTCTTCTTCTTGTGTTGAAAATGAAGGAATCAAGCTCCTTTTATAGGCTCAAGAAACCCCCGTTAATAAATCACGAAATAAATGAAAATTAAATACAAATTAAAACAATGAAAAACGGTGAGAAATAAATTCAAGTTTTAAACCACAATAATAATTGAAATTCAAAACCACTATTAATTGGGTGATTAGCCCATTAAGAGAGAAACATACATACATGTTTAATGAAAAAGTATTTTTCATGAAACTTGATTTTAAAATAAAATATAATTTATTAAAATTTGCAACAATCTCCTCATCCTCCTCTACTCCTGCCTCCTCTTTCTCCTAATCAAACCCACTAGCATAGTCCTCATCCTCCACCTCCCTTTTCTTCTTCCACCCACCACTACCACCTCCTTCTTCAGTTCGCCAAAACCACCAGCACTTCATCCTCATCCATCTCCTCCTAAAACATACTATCATCATGACCTCCTCTTTTATAACCACCATCTCCTCGTCACCTCCTTCTCAAACCCATCACCACCTCCATCAACTCTTTTTCTTAAAAAAACCACTATCAGCACCTCCTCCACCTCCTCCTTCTCAAACACACCACCACCACTACCACCCCCTCCTCCTCCTTCACCTCCTACTTCTCCTTCTCATCCTAAAACTCATTACTATCACCTCTTCCTCCTCCTTTACTGCTCCTAAAATTGACCACCATCACCACCTCATTCACTTTCACCACCAACAGCACCACCCCCTTCTCCTCCTCCACCTCCTCTTCTCGAACCCATAACCACCCCACCTCCTCCCCGCCACCACTACCACCTCAATTCTTCTCAAACCCACAACCACCACCACCTCTTCCGCCGCCATCACCATCACCATCATCTGATCTAAAATCCCTTCTACAGGGTGACAATAGGTTACCTATTTAGCTTACGTTTTTAGAGTAAGGGTAAATATTTCTTACCTATTTATCTAAATGATTAGGGTAAGGGACAGAATTTGTTACTCTATCCTTTTACCAGTTTACCCTTTAAAATAAAATTTTAATATTAATAATATTATTATTACAAATCTAGTGTATAATATATCATTCCCCCTAACTTTTTCAATCTTTATTTGTGAGAACCATAAATAGTTAATTAGTATTTGTTTATGTAGTTTGACAAATTGTAATTACTCTTGTATACTATAATATATGAGTAGGAGAAAACTTCTAAAATGATTGAAAGGATAATTTTTCAAAGATAGGTTCTTCTCCTTTTCTAATAAAATAATTTTTAAACATTAAAATATTTTACCTGTTTTACCCATTTATCCTTTAGGGTAATTTTTTTTAACACGTTACGCTATAAGAGTAGGGTAAATATGATTCACAAATTACCTGTTAAGGTAAGGGTAAAGGGTTCAATATTCAAGGTAAGGGTAGGGGTAAGATGTTTATGGTACCCTTACCCTACTCATTGCCACCCCTTTTCCCATCTTGATCTGAACCTTAACTTAGTCCAAAAACCTTTCTTCCTCCTTGCCGGCTTCTCCTCCTTTCCATCATTTATCATCATTATCTCAACCCCATTCTCCTATCCTCCTCCTCTCTATTACTTAGTGTTTTCTTAGAAAGAAGATAATTAGGAAAATTTTGAGATTAATAACATCTAATTTTAAATTTTTGGTTACTAAAGAAATCAGGAAAATTAAGTGGGTCACAAGTAGAGTGTGTGACTGATTTGAATAAAAAAGTTAAATAAATATACAAGTTATAGAGTTCAAGGGGATTAGTGTAACACCCTTCCTAGTACATGGGTGTTTCCCATATTTTACCCTTAATTTAATTGAGAAATTAAATTGTATATATTATTAATGTGGGTAATCTCAAGAATATATAAACATGCAATTATTCAATATGAAAATTTCAAAACAGAGAAACTACTAAATAATATGAAACTCCTAAATAAGATAATCCTAATTATAATAGTATTTTTTAACACCCCCTCACAAGTTCGTGATGGATGAAAAATCAAGAGTTTGGATGAGTGTCGATGATGAGGAGGAGATGAAAAATGATAGAAAGCATTTTTATAGAAAAAAATTAATCATATGTAGAACCACGAATGAAATATTTACCGAAGAGAGAGATTCTCGATCAAGGATGAAGCATTGCTAAATGTAGCAAAGGCAGACTTTGAGCCTGAGAGTCTCTTTCACGTGCAGTGAAGCGGACATGGAAGCCAAGGGGTAGTCTCTTTCGCATGAAGTTAGGCATACATGGAATTAGAAAGCAGTGTGAATTTCATTGATGAAAAAGGAGATCGTGATATCCATATTTGGAGTAGAGCTATAGAAGAAATGTCCAATGAAAAACAATTTGCAACCAAGATAGAGATGATGAGCAGGACAGTGCTTTCAATGGCGAGAGGAGTGAAAGCACTAATGACAAAACAATCAAGAGCGCATCAAAGTGAACTAGAAGTGAAATGGATCTAAGATATGAAAATGGTGATAGAAGTAAGTTTCGTGAGTTGTAATTGCGATGATATGCAAATTGAATTGGAAGTCTGGAACTAGTCGGAGCTAAATCATGAAATAAACTGAAGAGTACTTGGGAGAGGGGATAACAAGTGAATCACATAATTATGATCCGATCGATAAATTGAAGGTATATATGCAAAAGGTGAAGGTCGCGTTAATGCTATATTCGCCAACGAGGATAGGAGGCGAGACTTGGATCATGGGTCAGACTCAAGATTTTAGAGCATAAGTTGGTCAAAGAGGATTTGTGGCTCTTGGGAGCAATGACCAGTCGCTGGCATGCGGTCCAACTTAGGCTCGTGAGAGAACGATGATCATAAAAAATAACCTAGTGTTTCTCCTCATCTTTCTTCTGTTCCTTGTCTTCCATCACCATACCATCACTTCCACCACAACGAGGGTCTTGCTAGCATTGCCACCAATCCGTCGCCACTGCAACCACTAACCTCCACCACTGTAATAATTACGATCAACTGTTGCAATCATTGCCACCATGGTCACTGCCCCTACCATCTTCACGACTGTCATTGCTACAGCCGCCACCAGTGCCATCCCTATACCGCCACCTCCTGCCGCTAATGAGGCCACCACCACCACCATTCACCACCACTACCCCCCATCATTGTCGCTTCCATAACAACTTTGCCAACTACCATCATCAACACCACCGTTGAAGTTGCTATCATCGTGACTAATGCTACCATTGCTAGCTAGCATCACCACGACCTCTTTACTATTGCACTACCAGCACTAATGTTGGCATTCACCATGCTTACTCAGTTTAAGGGTGATTTTATAGGTACGAGTGTGCTAGTCATATGACCTTCAGAGTTCATATCTGTAGAGCCACATTAATGTTATTAAAAGACTCTAAATTTGCGATGAAGACCCCACAACGTACAATACACATTTACTCGTGGAGATGCCTTCTTTAACAGGCATATTTCTATTTCTATGGTTAGTCGCACTCTCGTTGGTGTATCCCACATTGTAGCACCTACAACTATGATACAATTTGTATGGACATGGTCACGGGTGTTCCCTCAAGCTTTGCATAAAGATTTTATTATTTCACTTATTTTTTAATTTTTAATTTAAGAATAATGAGGATCAAGTGGAACTGTAACCCCCTAATCCTCTGTGTACGTATCACAGTATCAATAGGCGATACGACGTACAAAATTGATTTGACCTTCCTGTTATCTTATTTGTCCATGTTTTTTTTTCTATCTGTTATGATCACTCCCCTTTGTCTGCAGGTCTTCTTGTACTTATTTCATGCTGGAACGCTTATAAATATGGAGGTGATTTCCTGTACTGAGGCTTAGCGTACGTATGTGAGGGTTTTTCCGCCCTGCGTATGTACGTCGCCATAACGTCCCCGTACCTGCAGGATCGGGGCGTTACAGGAACTTGAGGAAATTTTTTCAGGTGGCCATAAAATAGTCAATTATGTCATATTTTTTGTTTCGATCTGATCACGCCATATTGATATTCATACCCTATGATGATTGCACACCAAATTACATAATCATATTGTAAGATTTGACCGTACATCAAGTGAATACAAAATGTGTTATTCTTGAAACTTTGATAATTTTGTATATGCTTGATGTACAGTCAAATATTATATATGCACATAATTTTTTGTGCTTGATCATCATAGAGTATTAACAACAATACGATAAGAGCCGATTTATCAAGAAGAAAGATATAGTTGACTTTTTGACGACCACCTGAGAAAATTTTCCTAGGTACTACTTGATACCTATTATTCTTTTTGAAATTTATCAAAATTGACCGAAAGAAGTTTTTTTCCTGTGACTCTTTCACTAATTTTATCCGTCCGTCTGTTTGTCCTTGCTCTCTCTCGCTCTCCGCCTCTTCCTCCCTCTTTCTCCTCCCCTCTCTCTGGCTCTCCCATCTTCTCCTTCTTCCTCTCTCTACTTCTCCTTTACTCTCTCCTCTCCTCCCTCTCCCCCCACCCTCCTCTCTCCCTCTCACTGCCACCATCGACATCGCCATCGCCGTCGGCAGTTTCTCACTCTCCGACGCCGGTATATACTAAATATAAATGACATCTAAAAACTTTCAAAAATTATACAGAAATAGACTCGATGAGAAAAAAAAAAAACCATCTCGAAGTTCTAATTACTTCTCTCAAGGAAATAAAAAAAAAGAAAAGAAAAAAGAAGTTCTAACTACTCAAAATTGGATACAGCGGCAGCCTCACACATCATAGTTTGCTCGTGCTTTCTGTTAAGAAACCAGTCCACAATCTCTTGTGACCCAAAGTGCTCGCAATTCTCTTTGGTTCCCAAAGGGGAAGGGAAGGGGAGTGCTCCGGCGATAGGTGGAGGACAACCCGGCAAAGACTCGCAGTCCCAATCGCTGCCAGGGGCTGCCAAGAACAAGGATCCTCGAAGGAGAGGTACGCAGGATTTAACAGCCCCCAGGGGGACATCAAACTAATTTTGTTATTTTGTAATTGCTGATTTTTTTTCCCTTTTATATTAGATGCTTATGCTTAAAATGCTTATCTATATGGTTTTGATAATCTAAAATGTTATGCATATTAATTTTGATGCGATGGGGCTATGGAAATTTTGTGAGTCAGCTAACTAATTAATTGCATAAAGAATTCTAGGGTTTTTCATAGAAAAATCATGGTAATTCCCAAGAATTCCGAAAAGTTCACAGTAAAGCTCAAGAAAGGTTCTTTGGAATTGTTGTTGTTGTTATATGGTCCTAACCATGCAAATTCATGCTATAAGACCCTAAAATATGTCATGATAGTTATGCACAAAATGCAAAATATTGATCTAGAAAAATCGGAACCACTTTTTTTAGCACTTTATCTGCACGCTGCCGAAACTCTTTGAAGGAGGTTGTTGATTGGTTCGATGTTACCTAAGCCGGATAGGTTTTTGGCGGTATACCCTATAGGCATCTCCATTATTTCCATCCACATTTGCTATGAGATTTCAACTTGAAACTTCTCCTAGGTATTTAGGGTTATTTGAGAGTTATTTAAGCCTGTGCTTATATAACCATGGCTCTAGCTATGAAGCTGAAAGGAAACACAAATGTAATTAGACATGAGAGCTTTAGTGTAAAAGAGATAAAGAAAACTTTTCAAGAATCTATATATCGGGTTCAAATGGATGGTGAGTGATCTTTTTACTACGTTATTTTCATAGCCAACTCTGTCATTGCTCTCCCACGGGTGATAAACCGGACTTGCTAGAACCATGTATAATTTTTTGAGTTGATGTTATGATTTTGGTATTTCCTATTAGTTTCAGTGCATGATTATCGGTTTTCAAACAAATCATCTTCGCACTATCATCAGGGTTGATCTGATTATACCGCTTTCACTGTATGGATCTAGAATTGAAGGGTTCCTTTGTTTCTAACATCATGTCGTCTAGTACTTCCAAATTTACTAATATGGACATGCATATATCCATACATACCTGCATACATTTTTGTGTATGTGCATATTTAAGGAGCGGCAACACCTTTAATGCTCCAAGGATATAAATAAGCTAGTCATGCCCCAACTTACCAAATAGCATGGCGTGCAAGCGAGTTGGATGACCGTTGCCTTGACCTGCGCTTTTCACAGTAGAACCTCCACCCATTCAACTAAGCCACAATTATACTTTCATCCCTTTCACTATAACTAGAGTATTCATCTAGTGGTATTTTTTGGGTATTATGTCTGTTGCTGTAGAATCTCTATTCAATATCACGGCAATTCCTCTTTGCTACGCTGTTCAATTGGATCTACGTGCCATAGACGATCTATGGATCAAATAATGGAGTTTGAATACTTCTTACCATAAATCCATATGACAACCCTAGGGGAGATGATTAGGATCCAAAGATAAATTAAAATGGTTCTACTCATTCTTGGTTTGATCTCCCTTATAATGGAAGTATAACAATTCGAGCAATAGTAGCAATAATCTCAACTCAAATGTAAATAACAAATGCAACGAAGTAAAGAGCAAGACAAGAGAGATAGAGATACCAGATATGGACATGGTGATGTATAGTGGTTCATAGTTAATTTCCCACTCCATTACCTAAATGCCCTCTCCTTGAGATTTCCAACCAATCTATATTGGTGTTTTTGTTCCGCGTTAGAACTAGACCTTTTTGTACGTTCACCAATAAACTTCCCATTTGTCCCGCACCCCACATGAACCACATACAAACCAGTTTTGTCAAAGTTTAATAAGTTAAATAAAGAAAGAAGGAGAGCTTGTTAGCGAGGGTGAGGGTAGCTTGTTAGCGAGGGTGAGGGTAAAGCTAGAATTGGTATCAACAAAGACAAGGGGATGGAATACGGATGCGGATCCTATGGTGAAGGTGTCATGGAGGTGGGATTGGTTTGCAAAGGCTTGAGAGACAACAAGGGTAAGGTAGAAAGAGACAATTCCAGCGATGCCACCAAAACTGTTGTTGTAATGCTGCAATGAATGGAAATTTTTTTTTTAGGGGGGAGGGGGGTCATCTGGGTCACCTACGATGTCCACCAACTCACCAAACTCATATGTGGGCTTATTTTCATTGTCATTGTTATTGTGGCATGTCCACCAATAAGCTCTCCATCTCTATAAGAAAGATCTAGTTGTAAGGTGAAGGATCTGAGAGTGCTGGAGGAGAGATAGAAGAGGCAAGTGGGATGATGGATGAAGGCGGGGAATGCCCCATATAAAAAGGCGCGGGCGCGAGAGTGAGGGAGTTGGGGTAGCGGGCAATGTAGGAGCGAAAGAGAGCACAAGGGAGGCAGAAGAGGGTGGTGGGGAGGGATGGAGGTATTGGAGAGGGGTTTTAGGGGGGAGTGTTGGGATATTACCTTGTTTTCAAGTAAGAGATGATGGTTTAAGAAGATCCAATCGAATTGGAGAAGGAAGAAGACCTGAAAGAGAAGCAAATCTAAAAAATAAGGTCGCAGTCGATAGGCTGTCGACCGCACACCAAGGGCTGTCGACATGCCCTATCGACAGCAAGATATAGAGAAGAAGCCCATTTCAGATTTTTGACAGGGGCCTGTCGACAGGCCTGAGAAGGCTGTAAACAACCCAAGACAAAAATAGGAATCCGTTTCCTTTTCAGGCGCGTGCAAGTTTCTTTTTCTGGTGGAGTTCGAATAGGAATCTGTTCCTACTCAATGAAGATTTATTTCTAAAATTTAAAGGGTCCAGAATTGTTCTAGATCAAGAAAATCAACTCATGCAAGGATTATTCAAGTTCTTCAAGCATCCGATGGTCAAGACCATCTCATAGTTCAAATAGAATCTGTATTGCAAAATCCTATAAATAAAGGTTGTAACCCAGTATATTGTAACGTGCTAAAAATACGAAAGGTGAAGAGGAAGCTAAGAAGAGAGAGGAAGATGATGGTGCACAGAGAGAAGCATACTCTTGTAATCTTGTAGGATTCAAGGGGAATGCGAATACTCTTGTGGGAATCAATGGCAAGGTTAAACCTCTTGTACCAAATTTATTAATAAAACTCTCTCAAGTTCTTTTTTCATGGACGTAGGCCAAGTTTGGGTTGAAGCATGCTAAATCCTCGTGTTCTTTTCTATTCTTTTATTTTGGTATTGCTAGTTTTCTCTATAATAGTTTTCTTTTACAAGTATTATACATTATCACGGTTCTGCAACGTCGATCACGGTCTTGAGGTGTACTACAATTATTGTCGTAACCCGATTGTTGTTCTCAACAATTTGTATCATAGCTGTCGTGTCACAACAGGGAGGGGATGGCGAAGGTGAGGAGGAAAGAAGACCTGAAATGCAAAATTGGATCTCAACCAGTTTTGTATGTGGTTCAGGGGGGGCACCTGGACCAATACATGGCGCATTGCACCCCAACTTTTCAAGCTGGGTAGCACTCTTTCATCTCTCTCTTTCTCTCAATAACACACGCACACATGTGTGCGCGTATGTGTGTGTTAAAGGAGAGATAAAATCATTACTTACTTACCTTTTCCCCAGATCTTATATATTATGGTATCAAAGAGCCTACATTTATTCAATCGCGACTGAGACTCAACCACAACATTGCGACACCATCTCCATGATCTTAACATTATCACAACCCTACGGCCACATCCCATCATCCTGATGTCTTCCCCTTCCGCTTTGATGAAGTCTTTGTCATCTCGTTGTTGCAACCCATCATCACGGTCTTGATCACATGCTGATTACTTAGTTGCCAAGTTTTCATTTTAACATTGCAGTCACATCATCTGCGCCGATCAGGTTATGCTCTGATCACATTTTCTCATGATATTCTTAATCTTCTCATTATCATTACCATGACTGCTTTGCTCTCATCATCAGCGTGACTCTGGTTCTCCAATCTCATCTAGTCCTTATCTCTGTCTTTGCCCATCTAACTATAGCCAGAAATGTAATTGTGCCTCAGTTTTGGGTCATTCTCGTGTTTGTGTCTTATGTTGTGCTATGCTGGGTGGAAGTGAGCCTAGGCACAACACGAAATAGTTATCGCCCCTTATTTTAATACCCATGTGCAACACAGTCATTCAGATTATCGTGTTTTTTTAGGCCAGTTCGAGACCATTTCCAATCCTTTTATCTTGGCTTATGGTTCCACTTTTCATGTGGAAAGTGTGGGAGTTTTATAGGTCTCAGTTCCCATTTAGTTTGTTAGAGTTAGCAAACTCACGCATTCCTTGAATTACTCCATCTCATTTTTTCCCCTAATTGATGTGTTTTTAAGGATCTTGGCATGTGTGTGGGCTGGGTGGTTTTTTTTTTTTTTTTTTTACAGAATCTGAAGAAAATTGTTCCTTCTTTGGGTTATTTCTCTTTTTTAGATTGTGAAGCTTGTCAAAATTAGGTAACATCTTCTTGTGCTTCTTACCTACCTTAAGTCAATAAAAATATGGATAGTCCTTTTGAACTTCTTCACTCTGATGTATGTATGAAGTCCTTGTCCCTTTGAGTCGAAGCTTGATTTTTAAGTATCCTGTTTTTTTTGTTTTTTGTTTTTTGTTTTTTATGGTTACTCCAGGATCGCTTTGGTTTTGTCTAATGAAAATTGTTCTGAGTTGTTTTCTATTTGTAAAGCTTTCTTTGTTGAGATTAATAATCAATTCGAGGTGCCTGTTCATGCTTTGAGGAGTGATAACTCTAAATAATATTTCAACTCTTCCTTTTTCTGAGTTCATGATTTATTCTGGTAATATACAATTGATGATCTAATGAGATTGTAATTATCACAAATATTCACCATAGGGCTAACACTTATCTAGGCATCAATAGGTTGAAAAATGAACAATTTGGTCGTCTCTATGACTTAAAAAGATCTTGAGGTCCATGATTTAGACGTTCCCAAAACATATGATGTTTCATGTTAAGTTATAAAGTATATAATCATGATGAATGGAATGGATCATACATTAGGACAATTTAATTCATAAATATGTAGTCAATAAACCATTCAACTTGTAACCGTTTGATGCCTAGGTAAGAAGTCTTAAGAGTGCATGTCATTTATGAATCATTTAGGGCATGTAGATCCAAATGAATGTAGTGGTTTATCCAATTTGACAGCACATCATTCAAGTTGGTAGGTGGGCTTAACTAGCTCCCATGTGTAGACATAATCATGTATATAATTATCCAGTAAACATACATGTCTATCAGCAAATGATATGCAGATGATCACAGACTATAAACCCAAGTGTTTAAGATGGCCACTTGAACAAAATTCTCCATAGATCTTAAGTGTTTTACTCTACTACCTGAACAACTCTTACTGACAGTAATCCCAAACCAACAAGAAATATAAGTAAAAAACTTACTAATTGCATCAATATGTGTAGAGATGGGATAATAAACAGAGGCATATCTAGGATTTTCGTACAAGCTGGACACACTTACAGGTAGAATAGCCTTGTGGATCACTGCATATCCCCTCTATTTGTTGCTTATCTTATTTATTAGGTGGTAATATGGAGGCTCTTGGGCTGTTGCTTAGGTCTGTATATTGCTTTTTGATGGGTGTGTTGGGCTTAGGCTGCACCATTTGGAGACATGCAGTCTCCTCTGTGATTCAGGTTTGTAATTTCATTTTTTTGGGGAATTTCTGATTCTTCTATGTAATTTATATTATTATTAATAAATATTTTGATGTTTTCTCTCATTATCTTAAAAAAAAATATTAAACTTTGTTTCTGTTTTGTTTATACCTTTTACAAGTATAGTCTTTTTGATGAGTAGATTGAATATTGCACCTGTGCAGCTGTTAATTTCTTCTTACCAGAAATATACTATTTTGATGTTTTTTTCGTTATCTGAAAAGAAAATTACTAAACTTTGTTGCTAATTTTATTCTTACTTACAATTAGAGTCCATTTTGATATGCATCGATTCAATATTGCACCTGATGTACCTCCTAATTTCTTCTTAATAAATTGTCTGAAAAGAATTTCATTAAATTTATATCTTTATTAGGAGTCGTTTGTGAAACAATTTTTTTTTGGAGGTTTACTATATCATGTAAAAGCTTAAGAATGCCGAGCAGTTCATACAAAGTCATAGTCCCTATTACAAGTGGTTTATCATTTTAAGAAATCAAGATTGAAACCTATTTTTTCTTTACTCCTCAATCCACTCATTTTAATTATTTAATGTAGTTTTAGATTCTCATA
Source organism: Agave tequilana (assembly GCA_038442645.1). Taxonomy (NCBI): domain Eukaryota; kingdom Viridiplantae; phylum Streptophyta; class Magnoliopsida; order Asparagales; family Asparagaceae; genus Agave; species Agave tequilana. Next base: position 71,496 of record JAVJIF010019723.1, read on the forward strand.
CATGGGTCCATTAAATTTGACTTTATTAAGTACATGGAGGGTCAGTGCAGGTCAGCATGAGGGCACAGACTGTAATAATTAATTGGGGCAGGTGGAGCATTCATTTAGACTTCATAGGACTATGGATGCACATATAATAAGTTCACCTTCCCAAGGCCAAGCGCCAACCCCCCAATCACCTTTCCAAGGCCCAAGCGCCGCCCCCACCCCACAAACGACAACAACAAACATTTGACTTTGCCCATTATAGCTAGGAAGAATCCCCCCCACCCACCCCCCCAACCCCCCCTCCCCCCCCCCCCCCCCAAAAAAAAACAATTCATCATGTACCCACTGCCTTATACGAGAGAGACGAGCATCGGGTTTGTTGTGTATTGGACTAATATCTAGGTAACATTTGGGGGTCTACTTGCATTTCAGGGACAAGCAGGTAATAAAAGTATAGCTCTTGTGGAAAAGCCAAAATAAGTAGTAGCTCGGAGATTGCATACCTGAGGGTGTCAAGTTCAGGCCCTTCTAAGGCATCAAAGTAGCGGTTTACATCTGGTGCATGCTCTATTTTAGTTCTCTCTACTTTAGTTCTTTGAGAACAGTCAGTAATGGAGACGTCGTTTTCTTAGTTGCTTTTATTTTAGTTAATTTTAGTTGATTGTGATGGGATTCCTGCTTTTATTTTAGTTAATTTTAGTTGATTGTGATGGGATTCCTCTTCTTGATGTAGGCTTATATAAGGCCAAGACTGCTATTGAAGTAGTGAGTCATTGATGATATTAAAAAAAATCTTGTTTAGCGTGATGATTTGCTTAACATCCTAAATCTTTTGTGAGTGAGTTGTAAAAGTGGGAGGGAGATTCACTTGGGTGAGAGACCCGAGTCCCTTATTCTTCCTCAAATTATCTATTTGCTATTATGTTTAGCATCAATTTGGCATCAGAACTAAAATTCTTGCTTTTCTCCACACAAAAATTTTCAAAACCCTAGATCTAGATATTTCCCTTCTTTTCCAAGTTTTGATTTCTTAGATTTTAAAAAAAAATTATGAAACCCTAGGTATGTTGTTGTAGGTCTGCAAAAAAAATATTGTTCACAAAAATCCTCGAAAATCCCTTCAGTTACTATTCCGCTGACATTGTTCATCTTATTCACAAAAACCCTAACCCTAGCTCCAGCCTATCCTCCCCACCTCTTCGTCTCCCTCATCACCTCTCTACAACCACCCTCTCACTGGCAACACTACCCCTCGTCAATGCCGACTTCATCATTTCCACCTCAGATCGATGCCGACTTCGCGATCGCTACTAGATCTCCTTCCAGAGATCTCGTCGACTCCAAACCCCCACTCCAACTCCACTCTGACCTCGTCAGCATCACCACTCCAACTCGCCGCCGTTAGATCCGATAACATCATCGCCGCCCTGTGACTTCGCCGTCAGCCTCTTCTTCTCCTCTCTGGTCTCAGCCTTTGAGATCCGTTAACAACCTTGCCAATCCATATCTGTTGATATCTATGCGACTCTCATCTTTAGCTTACAGCCTCCCAAACTTCATATTCATCAACGTCCACCTCCAGATCTTCTCGTCCCCGACCAACCTATCACCAGCGCCGCCGCTACCTGCCGTCGCCTACCCTCGCCCGCGTCATTGCCGCTGCTACCTGCGTGAAGAAAAATTTGAACCAAGTTCAGGTCCAAGTCCTGCACCCGACCCGATCCGTTCAGCTCCGACCTGACCCGATTCAGATTCAGACCTTATAGCAGTATTCAGACCCCGTTCAAGAGCAGTTCAGGCCCGTTTCAAGCCCATTTCGAGTCAGATTCATGCCATTGGATTTCTTGGATGTTTTCTGAGTTATTGGAAGAATTTTCAGCTCCAGCAGAAGGATCTTCCCCCTACAAGCTCCTAAAAACTCACTATTCGTGTATTTACTTCTTCATCGCCTTTGGATAATCTCTAAACTAACCCACCTAGTTGCGTTATTTGTGAATTTTGTGTGTCTCTGATAGTTAGCAATTATTTGCTGAAATCATTGATTGCTTTCATATTCATCTTTTAGGATGTATTTCCTTGCATTCTAGAGACTGATCCTTTAGAGATTTTATTTGTTCATATAGTTGCACGCATATAGTGTTTGGAGTCTAGGATGTGCATTGCATCCGTGTGTTGTTTGCTGTGCATTGTGTCTTAGGTTAGTGCATGCTCCTTCGTACGGGAAAGTGATATGACCCACGTCAAAACATAATGGAAGAGAAAATGACCTTTTATTTAAGGAGTTTCAGGAAGTCAAATTTCGGTTAGATAAGGTCAAACAACAACTTAACGAAGAAGCCACAGATGACCGTAGGTCTCGTAGGAATGATAACAATGAGGGAGGGATGGGAGTACCTATAGACACAGGGATGACGATGATGCCATCACACATAGGATCAAGGTAGAAGCTTCCACATTCGATGATGTCCATGATCCTTGGGTTTTTATGACTGGTTAGCTGATATGTTTATTATTACTGTGACTAGTATAAGATATCTGAAGAGTATAAAATTTAATTTTCTAGGATGAGACTAGTAGGTTCAGTTAGGATCTACTAGGCTTTGGTAGAGAGAGATTGCGAGAGGCATAAAGATCCTATTCAGTATGGAGAGAGACAAGCTTAAGGAGAAATACCTCCCGAGTCTTATAGGTACTGTCTCCTTGAAGTTGCATATCAACAGAGCTCAGGTCCAGATATCATGTTCACCGTATCATGTACAGTAGTTGTTCTTGATACATTGTATACTTGATATAACAGATCATAAAGCTAACTTGGGTATGGGGGAGACTTGACGGTTGATTAGATCTTATCGGGTGATGTACTGGATCCATATTGTTTTCCCACTGCAGGGGACGGTAGTGCTACTACCAATGCTCCATGAGCTCTTGTTACTTGATTCATGCTCCCCTCTTAGCGGAGGGCCCTGGTCCTGGCAGCCAGGGGATGTTTTAAGACCGTGATCCGGGTATGCACGGGATACATCCACCCGATAAGAACTTCTCGACCATGGGTTTCCAATTAACATAATAAAATAGTATACACAATAGTGACATCGGAAACACTTGTATTTGATCACTCTCTCGTTTGGATAATGGTACCCGTAGGCCATGTCCGGATGAGTTCGACTGGAGTGCGGGCTCCAGTATGAACTGCCAGTGGTATGGGACACTGGAAGAGATTGATTAAAATACCAGGTGGTACTGATCGCTACTATTGTATAAATGACATGACTTTGACATGACCTGCCTGCTACATGTTTAGTTGTACTTGTTACTGTTCCTGATCATTTATCTGCTATTGTTCCTGTTTCCTGTTACTCTTTCTTTAGTACCCTGCTACTCATGCACATGTATACTTTGTTATATTACCTGGTATATGTTACACTGTATGTAGTGGCATACTATGCATGTTCTGCATTGCATATATTTTATGTTGCAGACATATGTCCATCTGCATTTTCACCTCTATCACGTCATCACTATCATGTTCATGTCTATCACGTCACCATTTATTCTATAAACTGGACACGACTGTAGACATGACCCGATGATAACCTGCTAGGTAATGATGGTATTAACATATGACATGGTTATATTTCTACTGCTTATTATATGGCTACTATATGGTATCACTGTTACAGAATCATGTATTATATGTTATTATCGTGCATGTATATTACTGCCTCCTTCATTTTACCACTCACTAGGTCGCTTTCTGACGACCCTGGGTTTGCGTGCCCAGATTGGAGATCCGAGTTGCCATAATATCGGAGAGTGTCATGGGTCACATCGGAGCTTCCTCATCGGGACTATGTCTAGGTATCTTGGTGCTTTATTTCCGTTATCTTATTTGTCCCTATTTGTCAAATCTGTTAGATCACTAACCTCTTGTCAGGTCACTTGCTGCTTGACTGCGATGACTTATTTCATGTACTTATGCTGGAACCCAGGTCTATATTGAGGTTATTTATTGTACTGAGGCTTAGCATACGTACGTGACGGTTTTCGCCCTGCGTATGTACGTCGCCATAACGTCCCCGTACTGCGGGATCGGGGCGTTACATTGCACAACCTCTGTCCGGGTAGTATGTCAGTTTAAGATTACATGACTACATTCGATGACCTAACCCTTTGTTGTGAGGCGCAAGAGGACCATCTCCAGACTATATTTAGGTTTCGTTCAGGTTTAAAATTCGATATATAACGTGCCATGCTCATTTCACTCCCAAAACATGACCTTTCTTGCGCAGGCTAGTCAGTTAGCACAAGATATAGAAAGCTCTCTTAAGTTTCCTTCAGTGCGTAAGTTAATCCCTAAACCCGGTGAGCAGTTTAGACGTCAGCTTGAGGATATGTCAAACATAACTTTAATGCCACTAAGGACCCCAAGGGTATGTCAGTGATAGGTGAGTCATCTAAGCAGAGTACCAAGGGTACACAGCAGTGTTATAGGTGTCACTATTATAGTTACGTTGCTGCACAATGTTCGTCTAGGTATCTTCTCATTGAGGGAGCTGATTTGGATGTGATGATGAGTTCAAGGAGATCTATGAGCCAATAGGGAGCGCTAATGATACTGATGAGAACATTAGAGTTTCTAGCATCTAGTTGAGTGTCGTTAGGTGTCTCCATTCTCCAACTAAAGATTAGGATTAGCATAAGTCTAGTGTGTTGTACACATACATCACACATGAGAGTAAGAGTTACAAGTTGATGATTGATGGTGGAAGTTGTGTCAATATTATCTCTAGGACAACTCTTGAGAAGATGAGTCTCAAAGTTAGAACCTATCCACAACCATATAACATTACTTAGGTTGACAAGACTGCTCAATCTGTTATCCAACATTGTCGAGTGCCTATTCAAATATCTAGTTATTAGGTCCGTCTTTGGTGTGATGTCATGGATATGGATGCCACTTATATCTCGCTTGGAAGGCCATGGTTGTATGATTTGAATGTGACGTGTTTGGTAGATCAAACACTTATTAATTTAAAATTAATGGGAAGAGAATAGTGTTAAACCTACTAAACCTTAGTCTAGTTGGGGAGTCACAAGACTGGGATAGTCACCGATAAAGAGAGTAAGAAGCCACTTCACTTATTGACTAGATCTTAATTTGCACATAATAGTTCAGTCAGTAGGTCTATTGATTTGAGTCCATTCGAGATAGTTACTGGTTACTGTTGGAAACAATCTATATGCTCTAATACCAATTGTTGGCTGGGACGCAGTGAAATCAACACACATAATCGACGAGCAACGAGAAGAAAAAGAGAAAGAAGAAGATATTCCGAAGTATGGAAAGTCAACACACAATATAATGTGGTTCCACCGATCAAACAGATCGTGTGTATGTCACGAGAGAAGGGGAGAAACTTTATTAAACTTTGATAGAGTACAACAAATTACTTACATCTCTCACTGAGAAGATTGCAAGCCCTTTAACAGCCGCCACGAACAGCGAACCCTTATGGCAAGCTTCTCTCATGAATCTCTCATCTAGATGAATTGCACTCTTTAAGAATTACAAATTCATTGGATTACATTAAAGGCTACACCCAAGGGGTTAGTTATAGACCATAAAACTCTCTTAGTTGTAAACAAACTTCATCAATACGAACAGTCATTGCCTCAGAATAAAGGAAACCCGAATTCAACTCGAACTGGAAACAAATTTAGGAAAGAAAACTACCAGACCCGCCATTAGTCGACTAATTCAGGTATTAGTCGTCTAGGCCCAAATACTAGTCGACTACTGTGACAAAATTCAAGAACTCCAACTCTCTGTTGGCCATTTTAGTCGACTATATAATGTATAAGTCGACTAATCTATATGATTAGTCGACTATATCCAGTATTAGTAGACTGATAATGTGCACAACTCCTTGTACACGTCCGTTCTTTGATCTCTGAAGTTTTGTCTACCTTCATGATGTATTCCAGCCACAATCCTAACAATCTTCCTCTTAACTCGAATACGTCCAAGTCCGAGAATAGCTAACATGCTCCATGTGCTCACATCAATGCACAATTGAATAACTCTTGACTTCATCTCCATCTCACTCCCTCTTTTTCATAACCCCCTCATGGGGTTCATAACTTGATTAGGTCGAACAAGTTCAGGCCCGACCTGAACTTGGTCACCCAACGATCTCCTTGACTCACACAAGATTTATGAGAATTTGCTCCATCAATAAAGTAACGATCTGGATTATCTTATTGTGCGTCTAGTCTCAATCCGCCTTTGGGTAAAACTGAACATCCGAGTTCGAAATCATCGTAGTCTCTGACTGTTCCACAGCCTCTGCTCTTGAAGCCGAGGATAATTGCAATCCACCAACTGTAACCTTCGAATTTCGCAACATGTAAACATCGCCGACACATGTGGCCTGAAACTTCATGTGGTATCTTTGGAAACTTCTATAAGACCACCTTTGGAACTGAAACTGAACCTTCTCCATGTAGGGTTCCAAGAGAGATGAGATCGTACCTTGATTCGAGAACATGATGAACGTCTTGAAGAGTAGTGATGCATCCATCATGAGACTGAAACTGGATTGTTCCTTCGCCAATCACCTTGCTCGTAGTCTAATTCCCATGAAGACTTCTCCCCTTGAATCGAAGTGCATGAGGATAACATTTTTCTATTGTAACCGATATGCTGTGAATATCCAGAGTCAATATCCATTTATTTTTGTTACTGATCGATCTGTATGTAACAGATAGAATGTCACACTTTTTTATCTCCTTCAGCCAGTTTAGTGACACAGTATCTTGGTTGTTTCTTCTTTCGAGTCTAACAATCAACTCTAATGTGCCTCTTCTTGTGACACCAGTTGCACATCAAATTCTTGTGTTTTAAATTACCCGTGGAACTTTCATTATTACTCTTCTCTTTGTCAAGTGAACTTTCCCGGAATCATTGTGATGAGACTCACCCGTCAACTGGTTATTAATTTTGTCCTTGTGGAGCAGATACTCTTTGACCTTATTGACCTTTATAGTTAATTTACCTCCATAGATGATAACATCCCTAAAGCTCTTATATGAAGAAGGTAAAGAACATAATAATAGAAGTGCTTGATCTCCATCTTCTATCTTAACCTCTATCTTATCTAAATCATTGATAATAGAGAAAAAATCTGCAATGTGAGACTTGATAGATGTACCTTCATGATGCGGAGAAGAAAGAGATGCTGCTTCAGAATCAATCGATTCACCAATGACTTCTTCATATATTGGTCCTGAAGTCGTCCTACAACGAGATGTTGTTTTCTCCGTAGAAAACCCATCCAACATTTCATCTGCCAAGCAAAACTGCATAGCCGTCAATGCTTT
>JAVJIF010019724.1:0-53470 GCA_038442645.1 Agave tequilana
AAAAACTCTCTCTTATCAACCTTTGACCAATCCAGATATCTCTAACTATCGATCTAGACCAGGAATCATGTTGTTTTGCAAACCAAGATTCAATTTAGCACACTCATTTGAACTTGATTAAAATAGAATTTTGATAACCACGTGGACATTTTGACAAGTTATCCATTTTCTGAAATTGAACTTGAGCATGAATGTGATCTTGAACATCAAATGATAATCAATTCTATTTCTTGATTCAATGTTGACTTCGGTAACTTTACATCTCTTCAAAAGTTTTCCCAAGTCAGCTTTGAATCCTCTGTGCGCATACATATGAAATTAAATTACCCAACTTTTATGATTCACATCTGAAACTTGATCAATACATAACTTCTGAAAGTCCCATTAATAAATTGGCAAGTTTTCATTTTATGAAATTGAACTCAAACAGGAATATGACTCAAATCCTCAATTTTGTGATCCAGTTCAAATTTTTGAATCGATATGACTCCTTTTTTGCTACCCATTTGACAAACATTTTAGAGTCAATTTTGATTCTCATACTGTCATTCTTGAACTTGAATCACCAATCTTAGAAAGTCATATTCCGTTGTGGAAAATGAATGTAAACTAGAGTTTTCACTTCTTGATTTGGACTCACTTCCTGAACAAATTTTGACTCTTGAACCTTACTTGATTTCAGTCACTTTTCTGAGTCGGTATTAGTCATGTACTTTCTGAGTTCAAATCTATCATTCTATCTTTTAACACTCCATTTTGGGACAAAGTGTTGAAAATAATGACTCCAAAATTAATTTTAAAATTTGAAAATTAGATAGGGTAAAATTCTTAATAAAAATCACCATGTTCACATCATCATAATAGGTATATTAAAGGGGTCTCTAGTGGGCTCCTGCGAACTCCACACAATTAGGATTGGGCCGCATTTTATGGACCAATCAGACCACCACTGGAAACACCTTGAGGTGATTTTTCCTTCCCTCTCTATTTGTTCATGCAAAAATACATTCACGATGCATTGAGGACAATGCATGAGATAAGTATGGGGAGGGTTCTACTAACGTAGAGTTTTTAGATTTCTTTTTTTTCACTTCTTTTACGATCTTAGAATTTTTTCCTTTTGTATAGCATTTTCCCTTTCTTTAAACTTTTTGAAACAAGAGATAAATTTTTGATCTATTTAAAGAAAATTAAGATGATCTTAGAAACTAAGGAAGTCTAATTATGACATTTTAAACCTAGTCAAAATAATGAATCTTATTTAAGATTATAGGTTAAGTAAGAGAGATTGAAAAGATAATTAATATTGAATTTTGCCTTAGAGAGTGTGCACTTCACACTTACACAATTTTTGGGATAGAAAAAAAGACCTAAAATGCCATAAAGCAAAAAAATATAGGTATATATGACAAAAGAAATCACTTATTAAGCTGGATATGCCTCAAGAAGTATGATTATTCACGCCTAACAGTTGTCATAAGAAACAAATAGTCTCCCTTATTTTTGTGGCCTTGTTTGCTCGAGTCCTTAAATCTGAGGGATATTTTCTCATATGGTGCCCTAACACCGTCTGGTCTGGGAGTCATCAGTTGAAGGCTCACTACCTGGGTAAACTAGAAAGCCTAAGAAAACTAAGGAAAGAAAAAAAAGAAATAATATATATATATATAAATAGCTTAATGGTTAGAGTTGAAATCCTAGAAATCCTTGTTGGTCCAGAGGCCCTTCACTTTAGTTTTGATGATTATTAACTCATGTAGTTATATTTTACTAATAATTTTGTGTTATTTAGTTTCAGATATTTGGCCAAGATATTAGTAGGTGATTAGCAACAAAAGTGTTTTGGAGCTTTCACATGTTGATTCAAGAGCTCGCGTGTCAAGATCGCATCTAGTACTCGGTTAGAGTCAAGCTCGTTGGATCGCGTTTGGATCGAGTCGGCTTGGAGAAAGAGTTGTACAAGAAGACCTCGGTTTGTGTTTAGTATGTTTAGATCATTGTAAAGATTAGATAGTGTCAATACTCAAGTTCACATACACACACAAGTTTTAAAGTTTATTTGGTTTTGGTTTTCGGTTTAACCGATTTTGAATTTCATGTCAAAAACATAGATATATATATATATATCTTTATATGTATATTGGATTCTATCCATATACAATATGCTTTAAAGTTGTTTCAATATCATGTTTTTGTATTTACACATGTTTTGAAAAAATCGGATTTCCATTTCAAAGTTTAGTTTTCGGAAAATAACGATTTTGGTTTAAATCCTAATTTCAGTGTCACAAAAATGGTTCAAATAGTTTGTAATATGTGTTGAATTTTAGTCACACATATTTGTATTTCAAAAATCTAATAAGAACTTATTTTTGTGAAATTTATGTATATTTATTGGATTTTTTAGAAGGCAAATAACCAAGTTTTTAATCCCTTAAACTTTGTGACCTGGCTGTCTGCCGGTCGACCAAGTCAGACGTCGTTTGACTGGTCTGGTCGACCGATGTGCACAGACGTGCACAAGCCAAATGGCTGGAAGGCCGGTCGACCGCCAGAGAGCTTTGCTCTCTGGAAATGGCCCCGGTCGACCGACAGAGAGCTGTTGCTCTCTGTTTCCAGGCCCGGTCGACCGGGCGGTCGACTGGTGGCTCAACGGTCATAAAACTGACCGTTGGCCGATCGACCGGGCGGTCGACCGGAAGGTCATTTCTGATCTTTCCTGGCTGCCAACGGGCAGAATTTTTGGAGGGTATAAATACCCATCCTCTTTAGCTATTTTAGCTAAGTTTTTAGAGAGCAATTTTCTTACCTTTACAAGTGTTTAACATCAAGTTTTTAAAAGAGTTTTGGGTTAAAGATTTCATCTTTATTTGTTTTAAAAAGAGTTGGAAAATTTAAAGAAAAATAGTCTTTAGGAATTGTTTTTTGGTATTCATTTCTATAGCTATTCTAGAAGTTTTTCCAAGAATTTTTTTGTGATTTTGATTTCCAAACTCTTTATTTTCTCACACTTGAGCTATCATATCTATCCTATCTATTAAGATCTTATTTTGTGAGGAAAATTTGGTTTATAGTTGTTGATACCACCAAGTGTTGTAACCTTCGTTGTATTTATTGGTATCCCTCTAGTGAGAGGTGATTTGAAGGTTGTATTTGGTTGTGTTGGTATCCCTCTAAGTGAAGAGGTGATTGTGGTTGGTTTGGCTTTGAGCCTTATCACTCTATTGTGAGGTGATTGTTGTTTGGCTAAGATCCCTCCAGTGAGATGTGATTGTGGAGGTTGTGTTGGTATCTCTCTAAGTGTAGAGGTGATTGTTGTGGAGCTGTGGCTTAGTGCCTTATCCCTCTAGTGAGAGGTTGATCTTGTTTGGCTAAGTGCCTATCCCTCTAAGTGTAGAGGTGATTGTGTTGTGCCTTATCTCTAGTGTGGAGGTTATTGTTTGAGAGAGGAGTTGTGTACTCCCATATTGTATTATCCAAATCCTCAGTGGAGGTTCCCTGTGTGGGAAGTCCTATGTGGACGATATAGTAGAAATCCTTCTGTGTGAATGCAGGGACGTAGAGTAGTGGCTCGAACCTCGAAACATATCTTGGTGTTTGCGTTTGATCCACTATCTCTAAACTCTCTCTCTCTCTCTCTCTTATATTGTGTCTTGCGTTATTTCATATTGTTCATATCATACTTATATGCTTGGTATTGCTTGTGTGTGCCCATACTTGTGTTCAACCAAGAGAGCTTCAAATAGCACCTCAACTCTTATTTATAGGAATTTAGATGAGATAGTCCAGAGCCCTTCACTGAAAATTCAGCTACACTCTTTGGTTACACTAAGTGTGTTGCAATTTGTTTTAATTCCGCCATTATTTGTCATTAGATTAGCCTTACACCTATTCACCCCCTCTAGGTGTACTTTCAATCTTCACTATCACAAAGTGCATATTATCTAGGTTTTATGAAGGATCAAATTATTCTATCTAATTTTGAATTCTTACCTTAGTTGAAGACAAGATCTTGCTTCTAGACTGAGTTGAAGAAAGGATAATTTTTGGTGGACTTATGACCTCAGATCGCCTAAACTTTTGCAAAAATTTTTCGAAAATTTTTCTCTTTCAAAATGCATTTTCAAAATACTAACTTTTATTTTCTTTTATGAATTTTGTAGGTACAATCCGCTGAAAACCCTCAGGAGACAAAACTCCTCCTCTAGGGGAAACTTAGAGGTTTAACGGTTTGTTGAACACGCTCAGTGCAATCGCGTCACCTGCGAAAGTGATGTAATAACATTCTTAGTTTAGTTTCTCTTTTTCTTGTTTTGTTCGGGACGAGCAAAAGATAAATGTGGGGGGTGTGATTAGTCTATAATTCTGTATCATTACATCACATTTTCCTACCGATTTATGATTAAAATAACATTTCTCACCAGTATTTTGGTTTCTTTTGCAGATAATCAAGAGTCTAGGGGCAGAAGAGTAATAAGTGTTGGCCCAAAGGTCACAATCATCAGTTTTGTATTTTGATGATAACAAAGCATATGTAGTTATTTAGTATTAATCAAGTTCAGGTATTTTAACTATGTTTCAGGGTTCAAGAAGATCTAACAGGTTTTTTCTCTAAAGAAGGTGTTTGTTGACACTCAAAAAAAGACAAACTCTCAGACAGCTTTCCAACCGGTCTGAACGATGTCTAACTTGTCGACATTTACAAAAGAATAGTCACAGACAAGCTGACGACTAGTTTTTGCCCATCTCCGAGGGACAAATCAGCAACTTGGACTCTACTGATCCAGTTTAGTAGAGAGTAAGTCAAGATTGCCTTTGAAGAGACCTAAGCAGGCCTAAGATGCTAAGTTAGCTCAATACTAAGCATCGCATGAGCCAAAAAGGATAGCCTCGCCTGAGAAGCTAAGTTTGTCTAGATTGGCCTTAAAGCTCTCCATAGAGAGCTAACTTTTAGCTTCGCTTGAAGCTAATTATAGCTTCGTCGGAAGCTTTCTTGATAGCTTCGCATGAAGCTCTTCATAGCTCCACAGAAAGCTAACTTATAGCTTCTCTGGAAGCTAATTCTAGCTTCGCCGGAAGCTTTCTGGATAGCTTCTCATGAAGTTCTTCATAGCTCCACAGAGAGCTAAATTCTAGCTTCTCCGGAAGCTAATTCTAGCTTCGCCGGAAGCTTTCTTGATAGCTTTTCATGAAGCTCATCATAGCTCCATAGAGAGCTAACTTATAACTTCTCCAGAAGCTAATTCAAGCTTCGCCGGAAGCTTTCTTGATAGCTTCTCATGAAGCTCTTCATAGCTCCACAGAGAGCTAACTTATAGCTTCTCTTGAAGCTAATTTTAGCTTCTCTGGAAGCTTTCTTGATAGTTTCTCATGAAGCACTTCATAGCTCCATAGAGAGCTAACTTATAGCTTCTCCTGAAGCTAATTCTAACTTCTCCAGAAGCTAAATCCAGCTTCGCCGGAAGCTTTCTTGATAGTTTCTCATGAAGCTCTTCATAGCTCCATAGAGAGCTAACTTATAGCTTCTCCTGAAGCTAATTCTACCTTCGCCGGAAGCTTTCTTGATAGCTTCTCATGAAGCTCTTCATAGCTCCACAGAGAGCTAACTTATAGCTTCTCCTGAAGCTAATTCTAGCTTCCCCGGAAGCTTTCTTGATAGCTTCTCATGAAGCTCTTCATAGCTCCACAGAGAGCTAACTTATAGCTTCTCTTGAAGCTAATTCTAGCTTCACCGGAAGCTTTCTTGATAGCTTCTCATGAAGCTCTTCATAGTTCCACAGAGAGCTAACTTATAGCTTCTCCTGAAGCTAATTCTAGCTTCTCCGGAAGCTAATTCTAGCTTCGTCAGAAGCTTTCTTGATACCTTCTCAAGAAGCTCTTCATAGCTCCACAGAGAGCTAACTTATAGCTTCTCCTGAAGCTAATTCTAGTTTTGTCGGAAGCTTTCTTGATAGTTTCTCATGAAGCTCTTCATAGTTCCACAGAGAGCTAACTTATAGCTTCTCCTGAAGCTAATTCTAGCTTCTCCGGAAGCTAATTTTAGCTTCGCCGGAAGTTTTCTTGATAGCTTCTCCGGAAGAGGCTAGCTCCGCATGAGGAAAGTAACCGCCCCATTTCCTATTAAGGAAAGTTAATGGGTAGTTACACCCATGATCCTTCATTAAGAGGAGCCAATTAAGAGGAATTAATGGGTATTTACACCATGATGTCTCATTAAAAGGAGCCAATTAAGGAGAATTAATGGGTAGTTACACCCATGATCCCTCATTAAGGGGAGGCAATCAAGGGAATCATAACTCCCTATTGAGCCTATAAATAGCCCACTATTAGGCTAGGCTCACAGGCTAGAGGAGATTAGAGATCTACTCTCTCGCTTCCAAGGCTAAGCTCAGGGTCTTGAAAAGATTCAAGTCCAAGAGGCTTTGAAAAGCATAAGCTTCTTTGGTGCCTTCAAAGCTTAAGCCAACAAGAGATCTACTCTCTCGCTTTCAAGAATTCAGAGAATTTCTTCTCAATCCTACAAGGATAAATTCAGGATGCTAATACCCTAAGATCTTCTCCCTCTCAAGGAATTTCCAGAACCAGGCGAGAAGGAATTCCAAGCAGTAGCATTCGAAGATCGATCGCTCGCATCGTCAACGGGACAAAGTGATCGCGCGCTGATCAGACTCCCACCAGCACACTTTCCCAGAAACCTCAGAGGAGATCTACTTGTAATTTTCTTTTTTTAAAGAAATACTTGTAACTTCGCTCCTCCATATTCTTTTGTAAGTTTTCTCTTTGTTGAATTTTCAATGGAAAACAAGATGGCGACTCTGCTGGGGAATGCATTCTCCACTGCTGAGAATCAAGTGTCGCAATGTGACGATCAGATCTTCAGGTCTATTGCTGAGACGTTGGTCATTTACTTTGACCAAGAGAGGTTCGAACAACTTCCTCTGGGGGTAACACAAGCCCCCTACATGTGCACAAGAAGGTCAGCGTAGCCAGAGCCCCTTTGGCTAACTCTTGGAAGCAAGTCTCTGTTGAGACAAATAAGGCTCTCTGTAAGCCTATTACAGTCTCAGGCGAAGCTAAACAGACTCTATGCGAGTCTGGTATAGTCTCAGCAGAGACTAACATAGCCATGCACCAGCATTTTAACACTGTGCGTGAAGCTATAAAGGTTCCTTGTGAACCTAAACCAGCCTCTGTTAAGGCTATGTGTATTGCAAAAGCTGCAGTCCCATGCGAGGCTAGAGATAGATCTCTTAATTCAGCTTCCTGCGAAGCTAAAATAGTCTCTGACTACAAGACTATTTCAGCTCTTCACAGAGCTAAGCCACGCCTGTCACGCGAGGCTAGGATTAAAGCACTTTGTGCTAACAGCGAGGCTACTGCATCCCCGCTTATATCATCAGCACTATTGGGCAGTGCTAGGCTCACCGCTAGAGACAAAACCAAAGCACTAAGTGCTAAAGACCTTAGCCTCGAAGTTAAAAATGAAGCACCACTGAGTGCTAACAGCGAGGCTATTTCAGCCTCGCTCACAGGAAGAACTCCGCACAACAAAGCTAAGCTTGCCTTCAAAGGCAGAGCTAAAACAGTAGCTTCGCCTTGCGAAGAGCTTCGCCTTGCGAAGCTACTCTTCGAAGCTACTCTTTCAGGGGAAGCTATCCTATCTTCGCCTATAGCCCAAAAGAAAGTCTTCACGGCTAAGTCCAGGGTTTCTCAACCCAAGCAGGCTAACATCCAGTTCCCCCGAGTCTTCGTGTTGAATCAGTTGGACCCAGGTAACGCAAACTTGCAGGATTATCTGAGCAACAAGTGGAAACTCCACTCTGAAGAGCCAGTTCACATCTCGCCGTCCCAGTGCGGACAAGCGGGGTGTCAAACTGTGATGGTACATTCCGTCAACTGTTGTTTGGGACAAATCCCCACAACTTCTCCTCTAAGCCAGCAACCGGTGTTCAACTAGCTGTCGGTTCAAACTTCTGAGAAACATAAGTCTCAAAAGAAGAAGACAGTGAAGGTGCCTCACCTCGCAGCTACCTCTGTCAACATGATAGGCTGAGGAAGGGATCTACTACGATCTCAAAGAAGGAAACAGGGAGTTCGCACTCCCTCATTCAGTTCTCCAGGGCCCGACTATAGCCCCGGCTTAGGTCAGGTTCGGTCGAACAAAAGGGTGCCTTCCAAGGTACGATACCCTATAATTATGGACAACCTTCTTCCTCAGAAGCTATGTTCCTAGAACCATTGAGACACCAATTCCTATGGTCCGATGATGAAGAAGAAGCCAGCGGCTATGCTTCCTCTGCCACCATCAGCTCTGTTCAGGCAAGGTTTGTATCAGTCAATATGGCTAATAACAACAATGATGATGATCTCCGTTATCGCATAGAGGCACAGGAGCAGACTTCCAAGGCCCAGTAAGAAGCCTTAGACAATATCCAATAAATATTGGCTCAGCTCCTAACAAACTGGAATAATGATAACACTGTTGGCCCAGAGGCCCTTCACTCTAAATTTGATGATGATTAACTCATGTAGTTATAGTTACTAATAATCTTGTGTTATTTAGTTTCAGATATTTGATCAAGATATTAGTAGGTGTTTAGCTTCAACAAAGGTGTTTTGGAGTTTTCACATGTTGATTCAAGAGCTCGCGCGTCAAGATCGCATCTAGCACTCAGTTGGAGTCCAACTCGTTGGATCGCGTTTGGATCGAGTCAACTTGGAGATGGAGTTCTACAAGAAGACCTCGGTTTGTGTTTAGTTTAGCTATTTAGATCTTGTGTAAAGATTAGATAGTATTGATATGCTCAAGTTCACAATACACACACAAGTTTAAAGTTTCATATTTTGGTTTTTCGGTTTAACCGATCTTGGTTTTCATGTCAAAAACATAGATATAATATCTTTCATGTATATTAGATTCTATCCATATACAACATGTTTAAAAGTTGTTTCAATATCATGTTTTTGTATTTGCATGAGTTTTGGAGAAAACGGTTTTCTATTTCAAAATCCTAGTTTTTTGAAAAATACGGATTTTGGTTTAAGATAAATTTTTAAGAACACAAAAATGGTTCAAATTGTTTAGAATGTGTTGAATTTTACTCACACATATTTTTATTTCAAAGATCTTATAAGAACTAATTTTTGTGGAATTTATATGATTTTATGGGATTTAATCAAAGGTAAAAAAGATAAGTTTTCAATCCCTAAAACTGTTTGACCTGGCTGTCTGCCGGTCGACTAGACCGATCGACCGAGATAGACGTGCACGCAGCCATGGGCTGGTGGACCGGTCGACCGGGCGGTCGACCGTCCAGAGAGCTCTGCTTTCTAGAAATGGCCCCGGTCGACCGGCCGGTTGACCGGCAGAGAGCTGCTGCTCTCTGTATCCAGTCCCGGTCGACCGGGCGATCGACCGGTGGCACAATGGTCATAAAAATGACCATTGGGCCGGTTGACCGGGTGGTCGACCGGAAGGGCAATCTGTCCTTTCCTGCTGCCAACGGGCAGAATTTTTGTAGGGTTATAATTACCCACTTCTTTGGGCTGTTTTAGTTAACAATTTTAAGAGCAAAAATTCTGATCTTTTTAAGTGTTTTAGCTACAAGTTTTAAAAGAGTTTTGGGCTTAAAGATTTTATTTTTATTTGTTTTAAAGGGTTGGAAAAATCAAGTAAAGAAAAGTCTTTGGGAATTAGTTTGATCTTCATTTACATTTCTATCTAGAGTTTTTTCCTAGAGTTTTTCTTTGTGATTTTAATTTCCAAACTCTTTATTTTCTCACTCTTGAGCTATCTATCTATCCTATCTATTAGGATCATTATTTTGTGAGAAAGAATTGGTTTGTGGTCTTTGAGATCACCAAGTATTGTAAACCCTTTCCTTTGCTTTGGCTTTGTGCCTTTCTCTCTAAGTGTAGAGGAGGTTGTGCAATTGAGTTATTAGTATCCCTCTAAGTGTAGAGGTGATTGAGTTTGTTGGTATCCCTCTAGTGAGAGGTTGATCTTGTGTTGGCTTTGTGCCTAGCCTCTAGTGAGAGGTTGTATTTGTTGAGAGAGGAGTTGTGTACTCCCAAGTTATATTTGCCCAAATCCTCAGTGGAGGTTCCCTGTGTGGGAAGTTCTGTGTGAACGATATAGTGAAAATCCTTCTGTGTGAAGGCGGGGACGTAGAGCTGGGTACTCGAACCTCGAAACATATCTTGGTGCTTGCGATTGATCCACTATCTCTAAACTCTCTCTTATATTGCGCATTGCATCATATTGTTCATATCATATATATGCTTGGGTTTGATTGTGTGCCTCACTTGTATTCAACCAAGAGAGCTTTATATAACACCTCAACTCTTATTTAGAGGAATTTAGAGGAGATAGTCTAGAGCCCTTCACCGGGAATTCGGCTACACTCTTTAGTTACACTATGTGTGTTGCATTTTATTTTTAATTCTGCATTATTTGTCATTAGATTAGTCATACACCTATTCATCCCCCCTCTAGGTGTACTTTCAATTGTTATCAGAGTCTATGCTCCTGATATTAGGTTTAACCACCTAGGAGTAAGATCTTGGTTATCTAATCTATCATTTGCATTTGCACACTTATTTGTTTACACACACTCATGGATAACCCTCCCATATTTGATGTCTCTAAAATTGATATATGGAAGGTTAGGATTAGTTGGCATCTAAAAGCCATAGGTTGGTAAGTTTACCTTACCGTTACTAAGGAATCTTATCTTGGAAATAACAAGCATAAAAAGGCTAATGTACAAGCCCTAAAGGCACTTAGAAAATCTCTTAGTAAAGAATATTTAAATATGGTTTCTCATTGTGATTCCACCTTTACAGTATAGAACATATTGACATCTCCCAAGGTACAAACGCAAATCAATAAGGAGGAGAAATCTAGTGGAGAAGAGTCTGACCAACGTTGCTTCATGGTCCAAGGGAATGACTCCCTTGAGGCATATTCGGATACTTAATTAGATGATAGTACTAGTTCTTCTTGTAATAAGTGCATGGATGCACATGCTTTAAATAATGAACTAGTTATAAGTTGTGAAAATTTGATTTCAAAGTATAAAGTTTTGAAAAAGAATATTTATACATTAAAAGAAGAAAATGAAAATTTGCTTTCAAAACTTCATTTGCTTTTGCAAGAAAAGGATGAGATTCAAATGAAAGGGACTCATTGAAATCCCAACTTGACCTTACCCTAAATGAAAATAAGATTTTGAAGAACAAAAATGATTACAATGATATTTTGAAGAAAAATGAAATCTTGTCTTCAAAACTTGATTATACTTTAAAAGAAAATGACTCTTTGAAAAACAAAATTATTTCTATTTCAAAAGAGTTGGATTTGGTTTCAAAGGATAACAAAACTTTGAAAAATAATTTAGATTCACATGTTTGCCATGCTAGTATAACTTCACCTTCTAGCATACTCATTGCTTGCTCCACCTCTTCTTCTATTATTGAAAATGATATATGTTTGTTAAAGAAGAGTGTTGATTATTTGGGCTCCACTTTGAGCCAATGTGCCATGAACCACACACGGTTAGAATCCATGTTTCGAAAGAAACAAATTCCAAATATGCATGCACACAAACCACGACATCCACATGCTCCTCACGTTCATACACATAACACAATGTATGCTCATGTGTACACTTGTACACATTGTGGACGTAAGGGCCACCTTGCAAAATTTTGCTTTGATAGAATTAATGATTTAAATTTTGCAAATAGATTTGTTTGGGTTAGGAAAGGAGCTAACCCCCATGGACCCAATAAGGTATGGGTACCAAAAGCCACTCCTATTTTTGATGTAGGTGTGGGCTCTCGCTTGACGTGAGAGATATTGGTGCCTTGAGGTGGATGCATTCCAAGCTAAACAGTGACAATTTTGGATGCATCACTTTCAAGGGGAGTTTGGTGGCAAGACCACCATGGTTTGGAGAACTAGAGATAAACCCTATTAGTTTTGGTAACTATCTCTAAACTCCTATTTATGTTTACAAGCTTTCATATTATTGATTCTTAGCATGTCATGTTTTAATGATTATTATGTTAATTGCCATGTTAGACATGTGATATACATATGTAGTACTTTTGAGATATACCCATGTTCTATATGGCCTATATTTTTGTGATCTCACTTTAGTTTAGCTATGTTGTATATCCTAATCTAATACATGTGTACTTACATAATGATCATATTGGCTTAGGTTTTCGTTTTATGCTTCATGATTTGATTACATGTTTAAGATGTAATTTTCATTAAAACTTGTGTCAATACTTGTACAACTAGTGAGCCACAAATTGATTATTATATGTTTGTGCTTGATTGCTCATTTGTACCCATTAGATGTACTAGTATAGCCTAGTTTTGATGATTCATGCATTTTGACTTGTATTCCCTATTTTTGGACATGTTTTTCATGATAATATGTTTTAGCTTCATGTATATGTTAATTTTATCAAAACTATTAAATATAGATGTATACCCTTGAGTCATTTGCCTTTCATGCAAAATCTCTTTATAGACTCAATTGTGTTTGGGTATGTATGTATACCTTTAGTTTTGACAAAACATACATATGCCTTGGAGTTAGCATTATTTTGATGAAAATTAGATTTTTATTTTTTAAAGGAATTTCATATTGAGCTTAAATGCCTTATTTTCATGTTGTTACTTACATGATTTTTTACACTCTATATTTGATGTTTACTCATGATTTGATTTCATGAGATTATATGAGCTTTATTGCTATTTGAGAGTTGATGATTGTGTGATTTTCAAAGTTTCATGGATATATTCTTATTTTATTCCTTACTTGAAGGATTTCGTACTAGTTTACAAGTTTATCATAAAACTAGTTCGTATTCTTCATTTTGGTAGAGCTTTCAAATATGCTAAATTTATTTTCAAACTTATTTTTGAAAACCCCTACCCTTCTAAGGGTGGTTGGATGGGTGATCATGCCTTGTATGCTCAAATTAAAAATCTTTTTAACATGTGCACGATAGGGAGGTCTTTATGAGTTTTACATTTGATCCTCATTGTATTTTCAATTGGTATCACAATTGACATTTATTTTGTATACTCATATTTGTTTCTATATATGTATGCTTCAAACTTCAAATAGTATCAATTTCGATTGGTATTTAACTTTTTCCATACATATATATGTGTTTTGGTTGTGCTTACTATATCTCTATATCTTAGAGTACAAATTTTGTTATGCTAAGCTTGATTTAGTGCTTAATGACAATTATTTTTCAATTGGTTTCTTATACAAGCTTATGCATCATTTCATTGATATTTCATAAAGGGAGAGAAAACTTTATGTTTTAGTTTTCAATCGATTGTATTTTCAATTGGTATCTTACCCCCACTCTTTATGACGAAAAATGATATTATTTGGTATATTATTTTTCAATTGGTTTCCTACGCTCTTAATGAAAAACTTTTTAATTTGGAATATGCTAACATTTTCAATATTGGCATCAAGAATCTTAAATTGGCTTTATTCTAAATTTGGTATTTTTATTGCAAAATGTTTTGTTTAACCAAAATAGTTGGTTTGTTTTTCAATTGGTATCATATTTTATTTTAAATTGGTATCCATATTGAAATGAGTTATGTTTACATAAATATATTTGGCTTTTACTTTCTTTTGATATCAAAATTACAAAATATTTTCATTTGGTATCAAAGTTACAAAATGTTTACAATTGGTATCATGATTTACAATATACATATATATTTCAATTGGTATCAAAACATACAATGTTTTATTTTTCATTGGTATCAAAAGTTTACATGATATTTTCAATTAGTATCTTTTGGTATCTTAAAACTTTTTGTTTATTTTCAATTGGTATCATAAATTGGTATCAAAAGTTTTGATATGTATTGTTTATATACAAGGGGAGCTTAACATCTTCCATATATATATAGATTCATGTTGAGTGTATCTCATATTGAGGAGCTTGACCGCTCTTCTCTATGTCTTACGCGTGTGTAGGAGGAGCTTCACATCTTCTTTTATACATTGTATATTATGCGTTTTGTGATTAGGGTCTAGTCATCTCTTTTTCATGTAATGCATGTATGCAGGGGGAGTTAGCTTTACGTCTTTTCTCTTCATGAATGTATATCGCATATATGTATCTTTCTTGTTTGTTTTATACAAAAAGGGGAAGAATATTTATTATGTCCCTTTGTTGATTTTTGTTGTTTGACAAAAAGGAGGAGAAATTTTTTTATGCCCCTTTGTTGATTTTTGTTTTGACAAACAGGGGAAGTAGATTGCTTTTGAGTTTATGTTTGCCCCTTTGTTGATGAATTGACAAAAAAGGGGGAGAAATATTTGAGTTTATATATGCATGCCTATATATTTATTGTCTATGCATATATGCTTTGTTTATGCAAAAATGAGAAAATAAAAATTAAATATATTTGTGTTGAGGAAATAAACTTCATTTATGCATATTTATGTTGAGCATTCATTGCATATCTTTATGTTTATTGTTATGCATGAGTTAATGGGGAGCTTCTATGAAGCTTAACTTTAATCCATGCATTTATAACTCTATGAGTTTTGTCATCATCAAAAAAGGGGAGATTGTTGGCCCAGAGGCCCTTCACTCTAGTTTTGATGATGATTAACTCATGTAGTTATAGTTATAAATAATCTTGTGATATTTAGTTTCAGATATTTGATCAAGATATTAGTAGGTGTTTAGCTTCAACAAAGTTGTTTTGGAGTTTTCACATGTTGATTCAAGAGCTCACGCGTCAAGATCGCATCTAGCACTCGGTTGGAGTCAAGTTCGTTGGATCGCGTTTGGATCGAGTCAACTTGGAGACGGAGATCTACAAGAAGACCTCGGTTTGTGTTTAGTTTAGCTATTTAGATCTTTTGTAAAGATTAGATAGTGTTGATATGCTCAAGTTCATAATACACACACGAGTTTAAAGTTTCATATTTTGGTTTTTGGTTTAACCGATCATGGTTTTCATGTCAAAAATATAGATATAATATCTTTCATGTATATTGGATTCTATCCATATACAATATGCTTAAAAGTTATTTCAATACATGTTTTTGTATTTGCATGAGTTTTGAAGAAAACAGTTTTCCATTTCAAAATCCTAGTTTTTGGAAAATATGGTTTTTGGTTTAAGGCAAATTTTTAAGAACACAAAAATGGTTCTAATTGTTTAGAATATGTGTTGAATTTTACTCACACATATTTGTATTTCAAAGATCTTATAAGAACTGATTTTTGTAGAATTTATGTGATTTTATGGGATTTAATCAAAGGTAAAAAGATAAGTTTTCAATCCCTAAAACTGTTTGACCTGGCTGTCTGCCCATCGACCAAGGCAGAAGTCGTTCGACTGGTCTGGTCGACCGACGTGCACAGACGTGCACGCAGCGATGGGCTGGTGGGCCGGTCGACCGGGCGGTCGACCGTCCAGAAAGCTCTGCTCTCTGGAAATGGCCCCGGTCGACCGGCAGAGAGCTGTTGCTCTCTGTATCCAGTCCAGGTCAATCGGGCGGTCGACCGGTGGCACAACGGTCATAAAATTGACTGTTGGGTCGGTTGATCGGGCGGTCAACCGGAAGGGCAAATCTGCCCTTTCCTGTTGCCAACGGGCAGAATTTTTGTAGGGTTATAAATACCCACTTCTTTGGGCTGTTTTAGTTAACAATTTTAAGAGCAAAAATTTTGATCTTCTTAAGTGTTTTAGCTACAAGTTTTAAAAGAGTTTTGGGCTTAAAGATTTTATCTTTATTTGTTTTAAAGGGTTGGAAAAATCAAGAAAAGAAAAGTCTTTGGGAATTGGTTTGATCTTCATTTACATTTCTATCTAGAGTTTTTCCCTAAAGTTTTTCTTTGTGATTTTGATTTCCAAACTCTTTATACTCTCACACTTGAGCTATCTATCTATCTTATCTATTAGGATCATTGTTTTGTGAGAAAGAATTGGTTTGTGGTCTTTGAGATCACCAAGTATTATAAACCCTTTCCTTTGCTTTGGTTTTATGCCTTTCCCTCTAAGTGTAGAGGAGGTTGTGCAATTGGGTTGCAAGTATCCCTCTAAGTGTAGAGGTGATTGAGTTTGTTGGTATTGTTGGTCCCGAGATGATGCTAATTGTTGGATCTAAAATATTACGTCAACACTCAAATAAAGATATTAGCGTTATAAAAAATAAACTTGCATAAAAGGAAATTAAATCTCAGAAAGTAAAGCAAACGCAAACACAAGAGATTTATCTTAGTTCGGTCCTCGTGACCTACATTCAGTCCCCAAGCCACCCGCTTGAGATTTTCTTTTAACCTTTGACTTTGTACACCCAAAATCAACACCTTGCACACCACTTGACAAATCCCCTTTACCAAATGTGTAGAACTCTTCTTACAACCAAGAAGACCACAATACCTTGTACAAACTCTCTTCAACCTGAAGACGCTCTTTACAATGCTCCTCTTTGAGTAATTACAATTGATCCTATAAGCCTTGAATCTGTATGTGATCGTGGACAAGGGCTATTATAGGTGGACTCTCAGAAATCTTCACTATAGAGTAGGAATTTGAATGAAGAACTGAAAGTGGAAAACAGTTTTCTGAAAACAGATTTTTTTAACAGAGTTTTTGGGCAAAAAACTATTGATTTGAATTGGTATTTTTAGACAACATCCCTATTTATAGTTGAAAGTTATGGTCAGTTAGGGTCAGTTAGGGTAGTTATCAGGACAAATTTTAATATTGAAACGTTGGATAAAATGCCATAAAATAGAAACTGTCCAACAGTCAGAAACTGCAATTAGTCGACTTGGGGTAAGGGGTTAGTCGACTAGGGTAGGCAATTTATATTGGATTAGTCGACTAATAAAAAGACCAAGTCGACTAGGTCATGCCTAAAACAAAAGATAAGTTTCTGGAAACTGAAACTAGTTGACCAGAATAAGTTGTTAGTCGACTAGGCCAAATATTAGTCGATTAGGAAAACTAGTAAGTCGACTAATAGTGAGTGCAGGTCAGAAATAGAGAGTTGGTATCATTTCAGGACAAATGTTAGTAAACTATAAAAATTGTCAAGTCGACTATACTATGTATAAGTCGACTACAAAAGGGTATAAGTCGACTAATAAGGCTATGATGTGTGTGTGTTTCAAATCTTTTAACATACTATTAAACATTACAATACACATCCATAGTCACCCTCTTTGAGAAGTCTTGATCATATAGAACTCTTGAATAGGCTTTGAGATAGAGCTCCAATGATATGTCTTCACAAATGTATCATTAAAAGTAAGTTCCAACATTCTCCCCCTTTTTGATGATGACACTTTGTGTGCATGAATACTCCCTTTGCAGAAAATATGTTATATGTTCTCCCCCTGCAGAAAATATGTTCTCCCCTTACAGAAAGCAGGTTATAACAGATATAGAAAAACACGTGTTCTCCCTCTGCAAAAAATATATCATAACAAAAATATATAATAAATGTTCTGAAAATATTTTTCTTATCAAACTTTTTATATGGTACCTGAAAGATAAACATTAGAATGGTACCAATCATTATAAGATCAAAACATTAACCTTTAGGAGACCAAACCCAATTTGAATTTGTTTTTCAGTTGTTAGTACACACATAATTGCATGAATTACATATATCATGTATGTATGATGCAATATAAGTATTTTTATCAAAAATTCTTAAGTTTTTAGGAATCCATATGAACTTGTTCTTAATTCTTTTTGAAATAATATCGGTATTTCTTTTCACAAAAGAATTATATGGATTACTATCATATGTATGTTTTCTAAAAAATTCAAGACCATAATGATTATGTGACATCTTTTGATATGATAACAAATCATTCAACTTTTCTTTTCCTTGATTAAATTTAGTCACATTTTTCAAAATCTCTTCATATCTCATTTTGAAACTTGATATGTCTTTATTTAAAACAGTAATTCTTTCATTTAAAGACAAAGTTTTCTTTTTAAGCATAATATTTTCTTTTGTAAAATTCTCACTATCCTTTTTCAATGATGATATAACTTTTTCAAAATCATCTTTTTGAGAATTTATAGAAGAAATTTGAGAAGCATAACAAGAATTTTCTTTGAAAAGTTTTTCATTTTCCTTTGTCAAAACTTTATTCTTTATCTTTTCATTCTTAAGATCATTGTATAATTCTTGAAATGCATTTAAGAGTTCAAAAAATTGTACCTCATCTTCTTCTAGAACTATGTAACAGATATTGGCATGTTCAGTGGCTTCTTCTTCATCAGAGGAAGAGGAATCACTATTTTCCCATGATGCTTGGTAGTCTTTCTTCTTTCTGAACTTTTTGCTCTTGAATTTACCTTTATTTTTGAGCAATGGGCAATCCTTCCTCATATGACCTATTTTATTACAATTAAAACATTTAAACTTACTTTGCTTCAAGAACTTTCTGAATTTTCTTGAAAGCATTGCCATCTCCTCTTCATCGTTATCTGAATTGTCCGTGTCTGAGGATGCATGGAAGGCAAGTTCTTTCTTCTTTGAGAGAGATTGTTATTCATCCTTCTTTCTGAGTTGCACTTCATATGCCATTAGATTACCAATAAGGTTTTCTAATGACATTATTGAGAGATCATTCGCTTATTCGATTGTAGTTGTCTTCTTCTCCCAATCTGGTGTGAGTGCACGAAGGATTTTGCGAACTTTTTCGACTTGGGTGTATTCCTTTCCAAGGGATACTAAGAAATTTGTTATGTCGGTGAATCTTATAACCATTTCTGAGATGGTTTCATTCTCCTTCATTTTGAAAAGTTCAAACCTATGGACAAGAATAGAAATTTTATATTCTTTAACCTTATTTGTGCCTTCATGTGTTACCTATAGAGTATGCCATATTTGATTTGCAGATGTGGCTGTTGACACACGATTGAATTCTTCTTTAGTTAAGGCACAGAATAACGCATTCATCGCTTTGGCATCAAGATTCGCATTCTTCTTTTGATCATCACTCCAATCGGTGTAGTTGGTTGTCGGTTTGGTGTACACTGCTTCTACTATGTTTCAAAGTTCGTAGTTGAGTGATTGCAAGTAAATCTTCATTCTATACTTCTAATAGTTGTACTTCGATCCATCGAATAGCGGTGGACGTTGTGTAGAATGTCCTTTGAATTGTGATGAAGGAAACACCGTTGCCATCCTTGTATGTTGTTGACTGGGTATGCAGGGCTCTTGGTAGTATGCCCGGGCCGGGCTCTGATACCAATTGTTGGTCCCGAGATGATACCAATTGTTGGATCTAAAATATTACGTTAACACTCAAACAAAGATATTAGCACTATAAAAAATAAACTTGCATAAAAGGAAATTAAATCTCAGAAAGTAAAGCAAACACAAACACAAGAGATTTATCCTGGTTCGGTCCTCGTGACCTACATCCAGTCCCCAAGCCACCCGCTTGAGATTTTCCTTTAACCTTTGACTTTGTACACTCAAAATCAACACCTTGCACACCACTTGACAAATCTCTTTGCCAAATTTGTACAACTCTTCTTACAACAAGAAGATCACAACACCTTGTATAAACTCTCTTCAACCCGAAGACGCTCTTGTACAATGCTCCTCTTTGAGTGAGTACAATTGATCCTATAAGCCTTGAATCTGTATGTGATCGTGGACAAGGGCTATTATAGGTGGACTCTCAGAAATCTTCATTATAGAGTAGGAATTTGAATGAAGAACTGAAAGTGAAAAATAGTTTTCTGAAAATAGATTTTTTCAACAGAGTTTTTGGGCAGAAAACTATTGATTTGAATTGGTATTTTTAGCCTAGGACAAATCCCTATTTATAGCTGAAAGCTATGGTCAGTTAGGGTCAGTTAGGGTAGTTATCAGGACAAATTTGAATATTGAGACGTTAGATAAAACACCAGAAAACAGAAACTGTCCAACAGTCAGAAACTACCATTAGTCGACTTGGGGTTAGGGGTTAGTCGACTGGGGTAGGCAATTTATACTGGGTTAGTCGACTAATTAAAAGACCAAGTCGACTAGGTAGGTCATGACTAAAATAAAAGACAAGTTTCTGGAAACTGAAACTAGTCGACAAGAATAAGTTGTTAGTCGACTAGGCCAAATATTAGTCGATTAGGAAAACTAGTAAGTCGACTAATAGTGAGTGCAGGTCAGAAACAGAGAGTTGGTATCATTTCAGGACAAATGTTAGTCGACTATAGAAATTGTCAAGTCGACTATACTATGTATAAGTCGACTACAAAAGGGTATAAGTCGACTAATAAGGCTATGATGTGTGTGTGTGTGTGTTTTCAAGGCTTTTAACATACTATTAAATATTACAATACACATCCATAGTCACTCTCTTTGGGAAGTCTTGATCATGTAGAACTCTTGAATAGGCTTTGAGATAGAGCTCAATGATATGTCTTCACAAATGTATCATCAAAAGTAAGTTCCAACAGGTATCCCTCTAGTGAGAGGTTGATCTTGTGTCGGCTTTGTGCCTAGCCTCTAGTGAGAGGTTGTATTTGTTGAGAGAGGAGTTGTGTACTCCCAAGTTGTATTTGCCCAAATCCTCAGTGGAGGTTCCCTGTGTGGGAAGTTCTGTGTGGACGATATAGTGGAAATCCTTCTGTGTGAAGGCGGGGACGTAGAGCTGGGTGCTCGAACCTCGAAACATATTTTTGTGTTTGCGATTGATCCACTATCTCTAAACTCTCTTATATTGTGCATTGCATCATATTGTTCATATCATATATATGCTTGGGTTTGATTGTGTGCCTCACTTGTGTTCAACCAAGAGAGCTTTACATAGCACCTCAACTCTTATTTAGAGGAATTTAGAGGAGATAGTCCAGAGCCCTTCACCGGGAATTCAGCTACATTCTTTGGTTACACTAAGTGTGTTATAATTTATTTTTAATTCCATATTATTTGTCATTAGATCACCTATTCACCCCCTCTAGGTGTACTTTCAAACACAACTGGTAGTAATCACGTAAATGAGGAGAACAACAACAATGAACCTCCCAAGACAGATCATTCAAAGGAGGGCTCTTCAATCGATGCCAAAGTGATCAAAGGCATCCAAGCTCAGATCGCATCCCTGGCCCAAAGGGATGAACTGAAGAAAGTAGGGGCAGTCCGTCCTTACCCCTTGGAATAGGATTCAGTCCCATATCCGTCAAAGTTCAAGCCACCAATGTTGCACTCGTATAAGGGCAAGAGCTCGCCAAATCAGCACATTTACTACTTCCGATCACAAATCGGTAATGTAGTAGGTAATGATGCTATCATTGCCAGACTGTTCATTGGCACCCTTAAGGGGGTAGCCTTTGATTGGTTTAGGAGTCTCCTCGCAAACTCCATCAATTCTTGGCTCGACTTGGAAACCTGATTCCTCTCCCGATTCTACGAGGATGATACCGAGGTGACCATGAACACACTCCTTTCGGCAGTCCAAAAAGGAGGAGAATCTGTATGGGATTACATAGAGAGATTCCGCAACATTTCTCTCATGTGCCCTGCAGGTATGTCTTTGCCTATGTTGCTTCAGAAGTGTAGGCATAACTTTCTCAACAAAGTGAAAGTTCGCATGGGCGCTGTCAAAGCCCACACTTGGTAGGAGCTTATTGAACAAGCCTAGATAGCTGAAAAATCAGCCAAAAAGTTTGAGACCCCAAAAGCAGGTGGGGAATCAACAATAAAAGCTATGATACGGCTGAATCTTCTGATACGTCAGCATTGAAAGTATATGGAGGAACTCGATCAAAGAAAGGTAACTCCAACAGGACTTCGAAGTATCATAGACAATACTCCTTCAAAGATGAGCATGTGGTGACACTTTTCCACTTACTCAACAAAGGCGACAAGCTCAAGTTGCCAGAGGCTAGACGCCCAGACGAAGTGGGACGAACGAATGATCTCAACTATTGTCTTTTCCATAGGATGGTTCATCATCCTACTTGTAGGTGCAATGTCCTTAAAGACAAAATCCAAGCACTGATCGAAGCAGGTGTTTTGACTCTAAAGTCAGAACATAAAAAGGCCATTACCTAACTCCTATCTTGAAAGGGAGTATGGAGGTAATCAACTCTACTTCCAAAAGCCATGGGTGTTATCCCATCAACGGCTAAAGCAATGGGACTCAAGCCAGTTCAAAATGAAAGGCAAGTCTTGCAATGTCTCTCGCAGCAGATGACATCGCACCAGCAACTCCTCTCAGCAGCTCTGGGGAGGAGACAACTGTCTCAACCGCTATTTGATAGCCGATGACACTAGGTCTGACAAATAACTTGTGACAGTACAATCAAACCCCGACGAGACACAACAACCAACAACATCAAAAAATGCGCAGGGGGTTGGAATATGTCATTACACCAACCAAATGAGGATAACCTTTCGTAGTAGAGGCAGTCTACTTGAGTGGAGCTTATCGCCTAGCGAATCCAAACGGTGACACGCTCCTGATACCAATCAACGACAAGTGCTATCCATGATCACGTTAACACTATCCTCTGATCAAAGCAGTACTATACATGATCATGTTAACATTACACCTCTGATCATCAAGTCGGACTCGTATGACTGTTTCATCTCCTCAAGGAGTCCTTTTCCCCAGGTGGAATCAATTTCAACCATCTCTGCATTCTTCTTTCGGCAAATCAATTCAGCTTCACAATGATTTTTAATGAGCTGAAATCATCGAAGAAAGTTCGTGATGCATCCTTGCAGGACCTTTCTAATGTTTCCACATTCATGTTCAGATTCGATGATCAGCTGTGACTAAAGTCTTGATTATGACGAACAAAAGTGAAACTCCACGAGGAATCTCGACTTACTCGATATATTTCCTGTGAAGTTTGTACTCCATATCTAGACACGAAGATCAGCTGAGAACCAGGGTCTTGATGAAAAAAAAGTGACGCTTCACGAGAAATGTCGATCTACCCGACAAATTTCCCATGAAGTTTAGACTTAAATCTTTAATCCCCAGTAAGATTTTAGAGGTCACTAGTAGAATACAGAAATGTTCACTTTATGTGACACGATCTGAAGCCTTCGGTGAATAAGGATAGAGAAAAACATTAGCTTTTAAGCCCAATTAAAATCCTCAACAACTCATCATGCTGAGGGGAATAGCATGGCTAGCCCAACTCAAACGGTAGTTGGTAAAGGGATACTAAATCCGTTGATAGCTGAGGATTTGCTAAAAATCCTAAATGACCTAATCCCGCTTTTCCCACCAAAGTCCCCTACCAATTCCCGACCATGGAATGTAGGACCACATAGAAAGGTATTCATAAATCTTGTCCCCCCCGAGGGGATTATTTCTTTGACCGTCATGTCCAGTTTGTTACCTCTGAACGGTAAAAATCCTGCGCTTGGTGGTTTCTCAATCAGTTATGTCCATTATTACCTCTGAACTGACAGATAATCAAATCTCATGTTTTAGTCCAGTAAGGACTATTCCTTTGCCGTTATGTCTAGTTCGCCACCTCTGAACGGGAGGGTTATGAGTCTAGCAACTCCCAATCAGTTATGTTCATATTACCTCTGAACCGACGGATACCTAGATCTCTTTCTTATGGTACTTCAACTGTCATGTCCAGTTCACCACCTCTGAACATATAAGTCCATAACTTTGTCCTCCTTCCCTCTATCAAGGTCAGGAGCTCTTGTTGTCATGTTAACATTAAATCTCTGAACAACAGATTACGAATCTGAGGTCCCTTAGTTGGTCATGTCCAGTCAACCACCTCTGAACCAACAGGACCCTAGATCCAATCTATCTTTGCAATCCCTAGCGGACTAGCTGCTAAGTTAATGCGACTACCTCTGGCAGCGGATTCAGAGTTTAGTGTGTCTTAGTCTATCATGTCCAGTTTATCACCTCTGAATAGACGAGTCCCTAAAATCGGATTCACATCCATTTTGTCATCGTGTCCAGATTATCACCTCTGAATGACAAAATTTCAAGCTTGGTGGCTTCTCAATTGGTTATGTCCATGTTACCTCTGAACCGACAGATAGCCGAGTCTCCTCTTTTTGTTTATTGTTATGTCCAGTTCGTCACCTCTGAATAGTAAACACTCCGAGTTTGATAATTTCTAATCGGTTATGTCCAGTACGTCACCTCTGAACTGATGAATATCCAATCTCACCTTTCTTTGTCGTTATGTCCAGTTCGTCACCTCTAAACGATAAGACTTCGTGTCTGGTGATTCCTAATCAGTTATGTCCAGTTTGTCACCTCTGAACTGACGGATATTCAGATCTAACTTTCCAGCCCGGTGGGACTCTTCTCGCTGTTATGTCTAGTTTATCACCTCTGAACATCGAACCCTCTTTTCTAGCGATTCCTAACCTATTATGTCCACATTACCTTTGAATAGACGGATTCCTAGATCTGCTCCCCTTTCTTCCTAGTGAGTTCTCATACTCAGACTGATTTTATCATGTTCCTAACCTCTGAATAATTTTTAGTCAAAGTTCAAATTTCTTTGGGGAATTCTACTTGGTGAATGTTCTCCCTTTTGAACAACGAAATCCGAACCATCCCATTGCGGATTTACAAAAACTTTGAAGGGGGACTTGTGGACACTCAAAAAAATACAAACTCTCAGACAGCTTTCCAACAGGTCTGAACGATGTCTAACTTGTCGGCATTTACAAAAGACAAGTCACAAACAAGCTGACGACCAGTTTTTGCCCATCTCCAAGGGACAAATCAACGACTTGGATTCTACTAATCCAGTGAAGCAGACAGTAAGCCAAGATTGCTTTTGAAGAGATCTAAGCAGGCCTAAGATGCTAAGTTAGCTCAACACTTAGTATCACCTGAGCCAAAAGGGATAGCCTCGCCTGAGAGGCTAAGTTTGTCTAAATTCGCCTTGAAGCTCTCCACAGAGAGCTAACTTCTAACTTCGCCTGAAGCTAATCATAGCTTCGTCGGAAGCTTTCTTGATAGCTTCGCATGAAGCTCTTCATAGCTCCACAGAGAGCTAACTTATAGCTTCTCCGGAAGCAATTCTAGCTTCGCCAGAAGTTTTCTTGATAGCTTCTCATGAAGTTCTTCATAGCTCCACAGAGAGCTAAATTCTAGCTTCTCCGGAATCTAATTCTAACTTCGTCGGAAGCTTTCTTGATAGCTTCTCATGAAGCTCTTCATAGCTTGATAGGTAGTAAAAAGTGCATATTTTTCAATACATTTACTATCACATTTTCATATTTATTCTTATAATTCTGCACATTTACTAATATTTTATTATTTATTGTGTGCAGGCCCTGAGAAATAAAAATAAAAGAATAAAGCCTTAAAAGAAGCCCAAAAGCCCATGTTTAAAGCCCAATGCAAAAGTTACAATTATCAAATGTCAAAGTTGCAATTACTGAGGGCAAAAGTTGCAAATACCAAAAGAAGAGGGAAGGATAGACTTCTATTCAACCCTAAATACTTGCAGGATGAGGATAAAAGATAAAAGGAGGAGAGTGCAAAGATAAAAATTCAAAAAAATTCGGATTCAGACTGTACACGTTTTAGTATTCAGATCATAACTTTTGCTAAAGATATTCAAATCTGATGATACAAGATGCTCCAGAAAGAAGACTGGAAGACCTACAACTCTTATGTTGATCAAACTTTTCAATTCAATCCGTAGATAAGACATATTCGGTGATCAACATGATAACAAGTTGCAGGACAGAGTTGTACTGGGACTCTACTTCTTCCAGCTCCTATAAATACCCCTGCAGAGCAACAGAGAAGGGCACACAGCGAAATACAGAGCCAAAAATTAGGGTTTTTAGGCTTTCTTCTAGTTTAGGTTTTCTTTCTCTTTTATAATTTTTATTTTTCCTTTTTGTAACTGAGAGGAGAGGATGTTTTCATGGGGAAGGAGATCTACTTGTACTGAGGGTGACAATCGGTGTAAGTTTTGCTCTTCTTCTATTGTTAAATAAATCAACTCGAGGTTCGTTTTTTTTATGCTTTTATTCTTATTTAATCTTGTGTTTCTTTTGTTCTTGTTTTCTTCTATTTTCTCTCTAATGTCTTGTGAACCATGAGACCCAATTGCGTTGAGACTGCCTAACCGAAGAAGAGCCCTTGATGGCCTATGGAGATGAACAAACCTTCGTTAGTTTGTCTTTTATTTTCGTAGTGTAGATTAAGAAGGTGGACGATCCTAAACGCCATTGATTGAGACAAAACCTGCACAAAAAATACGAAATTTCAGATCTAATAATAAACTTGTGCAAGTGCTCAATTCTTCCGCTATAGCAAGTGGCTATGCGGGTCGTGATCCACAAGGAGGGTTTGCGATGGAAGCGTTTACAGTTTTATTGAAATCTTTTAAGAAAATAAAACGAAGGTTCTTCTCTGTTTTTAGTTATGAAAAAGAAAAAGAGAGTTATCTTAAAGTTAGAAGAAAATGGAAGATGAAGAAGGTGGAAAATTCAGAAAACAATAAAAAGCGACTATGTACAAATGGAATGAGTGGAGAAGAAAGAATGAAAACGGTTTGGAAGAAGTGGTGTTTGTGATTTACTTTACAGAAATGAAAGAAAGAAATAAAAGAGTTACTTACCTTCTTTTCGTCAAATGCTTACCTTGAGATCTTAGCTACGAAGTTACCTTGAATTAGAGGCATTCAGCGCATAGCCCATAAGATTTGAGTGTTGGTCTTCATCCACATTACATCATCAAGACTACTTCAAGAATGAAATGATACAGAGAGAGACTCTACTCCATCGTCATGAGCTATCGATGGCACTCGCAATGGCAAGGCTGTTTCGATGCTTCTAGACTCACTTGGAAGACGATTGTACGAAAAAGAAGAGTAAAATAGAAAAGAAGAAGAAGAAGAAGAAGACTAAATAGAAGTACATACACAAAAAGAACATCGATTCGATTCCATTACAATCAAAGAAAAGAAATAAGTCTTACACCGGTGTCACTCCAGCTCAAGCTTCAGTCTTGTTCTTCGATGCAAGTCGATCTCCTCTGAATTACATAAATGAAACCTAAAATTACATAAAAAGAAAGACTAAAAACCTAAACTAAGAAATGAAAACTAAGTTAAATCCTAATCTCTGCATTGGCCCTCCCTTTTGCCTTTGAGTGCAGGTATTTATAGGAGAAATGGAGAGGGTAGAGGTGGATATTCAGTTCTGATCTGCAGTTTGTTGGCGTGTAGATTGCTGAATATCACTTAACAACTGACAGAATTAGAAATAATGATCAACATAAGAGTTGTAGCTCTGTCAGTCTGTTTTCTGGATCATCTTGAATCATCAGAATTGAGATTCTGTAGCAAAAGTTATGATTCGAATACTAAAATGTATCCAGTCAGAATCTGAATCAAACTTGCTTGATCTTTGCTTCAACCGATCGATTCTGAGAGGATTCTTCTCAACCAGTTTTCAACTTCTTGATTTTGCCCTGATTTACTGAGTGTGAATTAATTCTGATTTAATTCAGAATTTTGGTGGGCTTTGGGCTCATTTCTCTTCATCTCCTTAAAGAATGGGCCTGCAAATAAATTAAGCAATTAATTAGGACAATACAGGCTTTTTTTCTAAATAAGTATGATATTAAATATGCAACATTAGCGACCAATCACACCCCCATACCTATCTTTTGCTCGTCCTCGAGCAAAACAACTAAACTATACTAAGGGTTATTAGACCACTTTCGCAGGTCGCGCGATTGCACTGAGCATGTGCAACAAGCCGTTAAACCTCTAGGTTCCCCCTAGAGGACGAGTTTTGTCTCGTGAGGGTTTTCAGCGGATTGCACCCACAAAATCCATAAAGAAAGGAAAATAAAGAGTTAGTATTTTCGAAAAGCATTTTGAAAGAGAAAAATATTTGAAATATGATTGTAAGATCTAAGCAATCTATAAGTTATAGGAAAATCGAATCTTTCATTCCTAAGCTTAGTCTCTATTCAAAAATTTGTTATCAATCAAAGTAAGGAGTCAAATTGTACTTCTCATCTAGTCTATTACTTTACCCTAAGTCATATGCACCTTGTGATTGTGAAAATTTTGACTAAGGGTTCATTAACTCTAACTCTTATGCCTTATTTATTTATATATATACTTTTTTTTTGGTGGTATTATTCCTTAGTTCTATTAGGCTTTCTAATCTGCCCATGTAACGAGCCTCTAATCGATGACTCCCAAACCAAACGGTCTTAGGGCACCAGGTGAGAAGACACCCCTAGGACTTAAGGACTCGAGCAGACAAGGCCACGAAACTAAGGATTTTATTATATGAACCTCTTTTAGGCGTGAATACTCATGCTTTATTAGGCACAGATACCCAGCTTAATCAGAGGATCTAATCATCTTTCGCATAAATACTAAGGCTTGCTTAGGCCAAAGCACCTAGCTAATCAATAATTAGACTTATTCATTTTTTTTTCAAACTTATCTAATTATCTTTCGCATAAATACTAAGGCTTGCTTAGGCCAAAGCACCTAGCTAATCAATAATTAGACTTATTTATTTATATATATATATATATTTTTTTATAAGGCATAAGAATCTTTGTTTTTGAACCCTAAGTGTGTAAGTGTATGAAGTATGCATATTTCATCAAGGTAAAGATCAAGACTAAATTACTTTGACAAATTATCTTCCTAACCCTAAAAATCAAACAAATAATCTTATTTTGACCAAGTATAAGAAATCCTAATTTGGATTTTCCTATTCCTTAAAATTAACTTAATTTCTTACAAAAATAAGTCAAAATATTGTTTCTATTTTTCAAAAAGTTTTTTAAAAGTAAAGAAAAATGACAATTTTTTTTTTATTTTATTTTTTTAAAGAAAAAGAAAAGTTATGTTAGACCCTCCCCCACACCTATCTCATGCATTGTCCTCAATGTATGAATTAATGCATAGATGCATGAAAAAGACGGCAGGGAAGGAAAAGGTTACCTTAAGGTGGTGGTTCCGGTGGTGGTCTGATTGGTCCACGAAACATGGCCCAATCAACTTTTCTTGGGTCTCGAAGGAACCCACCAGCACTATCTTTAATATGACCCACTAAAAAGATAAATCCATTAAGAATTTTTATGAAAAATTTAACCCCATCTAATTTCCAAATTCCATAATTGATTTCAGAGTCAAATTTGTCAACCACCTCGTCCCAGAATGGAGTATGAAATGATAGAACAGTTGACTTGGACTCAGGAAGGACAGGAACTAATACCGACTCAGGAAGGTGACTTAAGTCAAGTAAAGGTTCAGGAGTCGAAATAGGTTCAGAAATTGGGTCCAAGTCAAGAAATTGAAACTCCAGTCCACATGTATTTTCCAACAATGGGATGTGACCTAATATGGGTGATTCCAGTTCAGGAATGATAGGTGGGGGAATCAAAACTGACTCTAGAATATTATTCAAGTTTGGTAATAAAATAGGAGTCAATATTGATTCAAAAAGTTGAACTGGATCACATATGTGAGAATCTAGGTCACATATCTCATTGAGTTCAATATCAAAAATTGGAGAACTTGCCAATTTATCCATGGGATTTTCAAAATTGTAAAGTTGGTCAAGTTCAACATGATCCTCAAAGATGGGTGATTCAATTTCTTTATGAATTGGTACAGGATCCAATGTTGACTCCGGGAAAAGATTAAAGTCAGGTGAAGATACCGGAGTCATAATCGAATCAGGAAATAGAATTGAATCACTAAGTTGGGGTTCAGGATCATAATCATTTTCAAGTTCTAATTCAGGAAAAGGAAAACTAGCCAAACTATCAATATCATTTGGAGTTTGGGTAAGTTCACATGGTTGTGCTGAAATGGAATCTTGATTTCCAAAATTACATGACTCTTCTGCTCTAACAGAATGGTAAGTGACATCAGGACGGTGGGAACGTAGAGATTCGACCATCATATCTATGTCACGATTTCTAGCATTTTGAGCATGAGTCATGGCTTCTAGCATCTTTTCATAATTGATGGGTTCATTGTCTTGTTGAAAAGATGAAGAGTTGTTTTGGAAGTGATAATGAAATTGTGAGTCCATCAGATTTTGTGATTGTTGTTTGGACTCACGCATACTCCGTTCCAAAATTGATGGTTTTCTATTTTGGACTGGTGGAACTGAGTATGACTCTTGAAAATATTGTGGACTAGGTGGAGAAGGAGGACAAGTTGGTTGATAATTATGCTCGGGGGAGGTGAATCCCCACTGACTCGGTGAAGAGTTGAAATCATTATGGAAATTATAGTTATTAGATGGGGGGTATGGGTCATATTGATTCGGATAAGACCAATCTGGCACACTAGGTTTGTTAAAGTCATGATATGCCGGGTTGGTAATATCCGAAAAAGAGTTTGATGTGTAATATGGATTATTATTATAGTTGAAAAAATTATTATTATAGTCCATATCACACAATAGAATACAAACAAAGAAAAACAAACAAATAAACAAACAAAAAGAAAAAAATTCTAGCCTAGGTTAGGGTAGTCTTAGGACCTAGACGACTCCTAACTGGTTAGACTGTCCACGGGAGGTCTAATGTAGACTTTAACCACAAGCTAATCAGCCAGGTCAGGGCAAGGTTGGTGGGAGGTTTTCCGTCAAAGACGTTCCTTAATTAAATAACCACCAACCTTCGGGCTTTCGGCCCTCAATCCCTTTCCTAGACACTGATTTTGCAGGAGTTAGATTCCAACATTTTTCCCCCTTAGGATAATCTCCTAATTGAGTCCGAGATGTCCCTAGGGCCAACGTCTACTCAATTTTAGTTAGGCTTGGGTTAGTGAGTGCTTGGAATCTGATTTTTGGGCTAAGGAAGGGTGATTAAATCCCCACCTTATCTTGTTATGGGTTAGTGCCCTTAGAATTGATTCGTGTAAGTGTGCAAGATATAGGAAAGTAGCATTCAAAAGCAAAATCACCCAAGAATGTTTCCTAAACTATATGCTATGCATACGTACCTTACTCCAGCACTCTTCAACAGTAAAAGTAAATGAATTGAAAATACGCGTGCCTAAAATGCAAACGTCTAGTCAATTTTTAACTTTTGCAACAAACTTTTTACTGTTGATTATTAGCAGGTTTTTGTGATGGCATATAAGAAATAAATAATTGCAGCAAACTTGAATTTGCAAAGCTAGAAGCCCTGCAAAAACCTGTTAGTAGTCAACTCTTTATTGCCGCGGATCCGCAGCTTTTGCCGTGGAAACACGGCAATGCAGAGGGCAATGGGTCTCTGCTTTCTAGAGCAGAGGCCCAATACCACTTGTATGTCACTGCAAACTTATTTTCCTACTTTGCTTGCCCTGTAACCTGCAACAGAGAAGAAAATTCGTTTAGTTCTAAAAATTTCAAAAAAAAATTCAGATTTCAATAAAAAACATGTTACCCTCCCCGGCAACGGCGCCAAAATTTGATTGAGACAAAACCTGCACAAAAAATACAAAATTTCAGATCTAATAATAAACTTGTGCAAGTGCTCAATTCTTCCGCTATAGCAAGTGGCTATGCGGGTCGTGATCCACAAGGAGGGTTTGCGATGGAAGCGTTTACAGTTTTATTGAAATCTTTTAAGAAAATAAAACGAAGGTTCTTCTCTGTTTTTAGTTATGAAAAAGAAAAAGAGAGTTATCTTAAAGTTAGAAGAAAATGGAAGATGAAGAAGGTGGAAAATTCAGAAAACAATAAAAAGCGACTATGTACAAATGGAATGAGTGGAGAAGAAAGAATGAAAACGGTTTGGAAGAAGTGGTGTTTGTGATTTACTTTACAGAAATGAAAGAAAGAAATAAAAGAGTTACTTACCTTCTTTTCGTCAAATGCTTACCTTGAGATCTTAGCTACGAAGTTACCTTGAATTAGAGGCATTCAGCGCATAGCCCATAAGATTTGAGTGTTGGTCTTCATCCACATTACATCATCAAGACTACTTCAAGAATGAAATGATACAGAGAGAGACTCTACTCCATCGTCATGAGCTATCGATGGCACTCGCAATGGCAAGGCTGTTTCGATGCTTCTAGACTCACTTGGAAGACGATTGTACGAAAAAGAAGAGTAAAATAGAAAAGAAGAAGAAGAAGAAGAAGACTAAATAGAAGTACATACACAAAAAGAACATTGATTCGATTCCATTACAATCAAAGAAAAGAAATAAGTCTTACACCGGTGTCACTCCAGCTCAAGCTTCAGTCTTGTTCTTCGATGCAAGTCGATCTCCTCTGAATTACATAAATGAAACCTAAAATTACATAAAAAGAAAGACTAAAAACCTAAACTAAGAAATGAAAACTAAGCTAAATCCTAATCTCTGCATTGGCCCTCCCTTTTGCCTTTGAGTGCAGGTATTTATAGGAGAAATGGAGAGGGTAGAGGTGGATATTCAGTTCTGATCTGCAGTTTGTTGGCGTGTAGATTGCTGAATATCACTTAACAACTGACAGAATTAGAAATAATGATCAACATAAGAGTTGTAGCTCTGTCAGTCTGTTTTCTGGATCATCTTGAATCATCAGAATTGAGATTCTGTAGCAAAAGTTATGATTCGAATACTAAAATGTATCCAGTCAGAATCTGAATCAAACTTGCTTGATCTTTGCTTCAACCGATCGATTCTGAGAGGATTCTTCTCAACCAGTTTTCAACTTCTTGATTTTGCCCTGATTTACTGAGTGTGAATTAATTCTGATTTAATTCAGAATTTTGGTGGGCTTTGGGCTCATTTCTCTTCATCTCCTTAAAGAATGGGCCTGCAAATAAATTAAGCAATTAATTAGGACAATACAGGCTTTTTTTCTAAAATAAGTATGATATTAAATATGCAACATTAGCGACCAATCAGCCATACTTGTACGCCTTCCAAGACAAGGTAAGTCATCGCACGGATCAAAGGTAAGCAAGGTAGAAGAGGTATGTATGTATAGTTTTCTTTCTTTCTAATTCTAGTTTAGATCTCCATCTCTCTCAAATTTACTTTTCACCTTCTCATTGTAAATATCATATACCATTGTAAATAATAAAAGAAAATAATTTTTAGAGAATCTTACTTAAACGCTTCCATCGCTAGTCCCTCCCTGAAGATCACGACCCGCATAGCCATTGCTACCGCGGATTAGAATTGAGCACCTTGCACATCTTTACTTCTAAATTTGATATATTATATTTTGTGTGCAGGAAAATCTCAATCAAAATTTTGGCGCCATTGCCGGGGAAGGAACGGCACGATTTCCTCAATCTAACTATTCTTTATTCTTTCTGTTTGCAGATACAGAGAACAGGAAAAGAAAGCAGTAGCAAGGACACATAGCAACTCTCTGCCTCTGCCCTCGAAGGCAGAGCATCAGAGCCTACTTCTTTGCCGCGGGTCCGCGGCAATAGCCGCATTTCCGCGGCAAGAGTAGTTCACTACTCATCAAATTTTCTGCAGGTTGCTCAGAATTGCAAATATTGCTTACTGCTGTGATTAAATTTCTCTGTGATCACTCTGCAACTGCTAATTAATAACATTAACCCATTTGTTGATAATAATAAAAAAAAATTAGACTCTTGCATTTAGGGCACGTGTCTATTTTAATTTTTTAATTCTGTTGAAGAGTACTGGCGACAAGGTACGTTTGCATAAGCATATAGATTAGGAAACACTCTTGGCTGATTTACTGCTTTCTTGAGTGATTACTTTTCTACAGCTTTACACGTACACAAAAATATCTTAAGGGCATAACCCATAAACAAGATAAGGTGGGGATTTCATCACCCTTCCTTGGCCACAAATCATATCCGTCACACTCACAACCCTAACCTTAAGTAAAATTTGACTAGACGTTGGCCCTAGGTTAACTCGAACTCAATAGGAGATTGACCGAAGGAGGAAAATTGTTCGAAATTAACTCTTGTCAAATCGGTGTCTAGGCAGGGGATTGAGGGCCGAAAGCCCGAAGAACGGTGGTTATTTAATTAAGGAACGTTTCTGACGGAAAACCTCCCACCGGTCTTGCCACCTACCTGGCCGATTAGCTTGTGGTTAACGTCGACAGTAGACCTCCTGAGGACAGTCTAAAGTTAGGAGTCGTCTAGGTCAAGGCTTACCCTAGATTAGGATTTTTGATTGTTTTTCTTTTTTATTGATTGATTGGGTGAACTTGTTTGCTCATTGTGCATGTCCGCTTGGTCGAGAGACCCACTTACATCCAGGCTAACTAGAACTAGTTCACCACCCGAGCTCAAGCCCGACTCACACATGGCACAACCGCCATCACTCCAAGATAGGATCTATCCTATCAGGACTTCTCTTCCTTCTTGCATCAAGCTTAACGATGAAGGTGTTGACCCATTTGAGCTTAAGCCACAATACATCAACACCCTTCCGAAATTTCATGGACTTGACTCCGAGGATGCATACTTCTTCATAAGGGAATTTGAGGAAGTATGTCTCATGATGAATATTCCTAAGTTAGAAAAAGATGACATCAAACTTAGGTTTGTCCCCTTTGCTTTGAAGGATTTAGCAAAGAAATGGCTCTACAGTCTAGAGGTCGGTTCTATATCTTCTTGGGATAATTTCGTTAAGGCCTTCTTAAAGAAATTTTATCCCGTTCACAAGACTGCACTGATTAGGAAGAATATCCTACAGTTTAAGCAAACAGCAAATGAGCCTTTTTGGAAATATTTCGAACATTTTAAGGACCTTCTTGTCCAATGCCCTCACCATGGGATAGAGAAATGGCGACTTTGCCAAGTTCTATATGATGGATTAGAATATCAAACTAAAACATTGTTAGAATCCATGTGCCAAGGAGGATTTATGAAAAAGAACGAAAATGAAGGATGGGAATTGTATGAGGAATTAGCTGAAAATACCATCCAATGGGAACCTACTCCGGAAAAATTTAGGACTAATGACCCTACTTCTTCTAAAGGAGGTATCCATTCCATTGAGGCCAACATAGCAACCGATGCTAAGTTAGCTGCTGTTATGCGAAGACTAGAGGCCTTTGAAACTAAAGAACCAGTCTCTGTGAACCAAGTCAGCCCAACATCTTCGGCGGGCTGTACTTATTGTCAAGATATGAACCATGTGTTCGAGGAATGTCCTGTCTTTTTCGCGCATCAAAGCTTGCCCGAACATATGAGTGCGGCCTTCACAAGGCCCGCCAACAATCCTTATTCACCCACCTACAATCCTGGTTGGAGAAATCATCCCAATTTTTTATGGGGCCCAAGCAACAATGATCAAATTAGGCCCAAATTCTCCAACAATTTCCAAAATTTGCCCTATCAGCAAAGTTTTCCTAGTCAAAATCCTCCACCATCTTTCCAATATTCACAAATGGAAACAAGGCTTTCAAACATGGAAAGAAAGGTGGACACTCTTGTTAAAAGCCATGACACACTAGCTCAAGTCTTGACCAGGATAGAGGTCCAATTAAATCAGCAAGAAAGACAGAGGGGTACCTTACCGAGTCAACCATTGCCTAATCCTAGGAATGCTAGGCCAGCCAATGAGGCTCAAGACCCAAACCAGTGTCACATGGTTCATACACTCAGATCGGGGAAACAAGTTGATAATCAAGTATCCATGCCACAGGATCCATCTCAGTCATCCATTCCATCTAGCTCCACTCCTTCTCCACCCAGCTCCAATGAAACTGAAGTTGAAAAGTCAGCAGGACAGGTGCACTGGCCTATAGCTCCATTTCCAAATAGGCTTAGAAGCAACAACAATGCACATATGGAGAAATTATTAGAGGTGTTCAATCAAGTTAGGCTCAACATCCCACTTCTTGATGCAATCCAACAGGTCCCTAGTTATGCCAAATTCCTTATGGACATGTGCACCAAGAAAAGAAAGACTAATGTGCCTAAGAAGGTTTTTCTAGCCACTAACATTAGTGAGCTATTGTCCAACCAGATCCCTATTAAGTATAAGGACCCTGGTTGCCCCACCATCTCTTGCACCATAGGTCGAGCCGAAATCAAT
Source organism: Agave tequilana (assembly GCA_038442645.1). Lineage (NCBI taxonomy): Eukaryota > Viridiplantae > Streptophyta > Magnoliopsida > Asparagales > Asparagaceae > Agave > Agave tequilana. The sequence goes on from JAVJIF010019724.1 coordinate 36,028, forward strand.
CGAGCACTCCTCGATTTAGGAGCTAGCATCAATTTGCTCCCTTTCTCCGTATATCAACAACTTGGATTAGGTGAACTCAACCCGACCCAAGTTACTATTCAGTTGGCTGACCGCTCAATCAAAGTTCCTAAGGGAGAGATCAATGACGTTCTCATACGGGTGGGAGAATTTATTTACCCAGTCGATTTCATTATTTTAGAGACACAACCTGTGTCTAATCCTAGGTCCCAAACCCCCGTCATCTTAGGAAGACCGTTCCTAGCAACCGCAAATGCAATCATAAATTGTAGAAATGGATCCATGAGACTGACTTTTGGGGATATGACCAAGGAAGTCAATGTTTTCAACCTAGGTAAGCATCCCTACGATGTGACCGACCAACCCTTTGAGGTTAACTTCATTGAGAACATGACGAGTGAGCATAATGAGGAGATCACACTAGAGTCAGAGGAAGAGGAAGACTTAGAAGCAAGTGATCTCAGCCTTGATGAGATCGAATGGGAATCAAATCTGAGTTCTATAGAGATGGGAGATTCTAGCTTAACTCCTCCACCCATCGAGCCACCTCCTTCTTTGGAGTTAAAAGCCTTGCCTAAACATCTTAAGTACGCCTACCTAGGTGAACAAGAGACGTTACCGGTCATAGTTGCATCTAATTTGACTAATAGGCAAGAGGAAGACCTACTGGCAACCCTTAGGAGACATAGGGAAGCCATTGGTTGGACTATGACAGATATCAAGGGACTGAGCCCTACGATAGTCCAGCATCGTATCCATCTAGAGGAACGGGTTAGACCGAAGAGGGATCCACAGCGTAGGCTAAACCCACTCATGCAGGAGGCTGTACATGCCGAAATAGTGAAACTGTTAGATAATGGGATCATTTATCCCATTTTCGATAGCGAATGGGTTAGCCCAATGCATGTGGTCCCTAAGAAGTCTAGCTTTACTGTGGTAGAGAATGACAAGCATGAGTTAGTGCAAACACGATTGCCTACCAAGGTTAGAGTATGCATAGACTACCGCAAGTTGAACGCAGCCACTAGGAAAGATCATTTTCCCCTCCCATTTATTGACCAAATGCTGGAAAGATTAGCCGTCATGAGTATTACTGTTTCTTGGACGGTTATTCAGGGTATAACCAAATCCCTATAGCCCCGGAGGACCAAGAAAAGACAACGTTCACGTGCCCATTTGGGACATTTGCCTACCGTCGAATGCCTTTCGGCCTATGTAATGCCCCCGCCACATTCCAACATTGTATGTTAAGCCTGTTTTCTGATATGGTCGAGCGCTTCTTAGAGATTTTCATGGACGACTTCTCCATCTATGGAAATTCATTTGACCATTGTCTCCATCACTTGGAGCTAGTACTGAGTAGATGCACAAAAAGAACTTGACCCTCAATTGAGAAAAGTGCCACTTCATGGTGCAGCAAGGGATTGTCCTAGGTCATGAGATATCTAGGGAAGGGATAAAAGTGGACAAGGCTAAGGTGGATATCATAGCCAAACTTCCAATTCCACGATGTGTGAAGGACATTCGGTCTTTCTTAGGACACGCTGGGTTTTATCGTAGGTTCATTAAGGATTTTAGCAAAATTGCTAGACCCCTTACAAACCTTCTAGCTAAAGACGTGCCCTTTATATTTGACGATAGGTGCAATAATGCGTGGGAAAAGTTGAAAGTGGAACTTATTTCTGCACCTATCATCTCACCTCCGGACTGGTTCAAGCCTTTTGAGATCATGTGCAATGCCTCAGATTTTGCGATAGGTGCTGTCTTAGGACAGCGTAAGGATAGCAAGCAGCACGTGATCTATTATTCGAGTAGGACGCTCAAAGACGCCCAAATGAACTATACTACAACCGAGAAGGAATTCTTGGCAGTAGTGTTCGCTTTGGAGAAATTCCGCCCATACCTACTTGGGACCAAGACCACGATTTTCACTGACCATTCTGCACTTCGATATCTTATGCTTAAAAAAGATGCGAAGGCCCGACTCATTCGTTGGATCCTTCTCCTTCAAGAATTCTATCTTGAAATTCGAGATAAAAAAGGTGTCGAAAATGTCGTAGCAGATCATCTCTCTCGTGTGCCAAACGCACCTTCTGACGAACTGCCCATCAATGACAACTTCCCCGATGAACAACTTCTAGCCATCTCTAAGGAGCCATGGTTTGCTGACATAGTAAATTACTTAGTCACAAACTAAACACCACCTAATTGGTCAAAACAGGATAGATATCAATTCTTGTCTCAAGTCCGGTATTACATGTGGGAAGATCCTTATCTTTTCAAATATTGTAGCGACCAAATCATTAGGAGATGTGTCCCCGATGAGGAAACTAGAAGTGTTCTAGCTTTCTGTCATGAGTTCGCTTGCGGTGGACACTTTGGTCCCCGCAAAACTGCCGAAAAGATCCTGCAAAGTGGCTTTTATTGGCCAACCGTGTTTAGAGACGCATTTGAGTATTGCAAAACTTGCGCAAGATGTCAAATGATAGGAAGAATTTCCAAACAAAATATGATGCCCCTAAATCCTATTCTAGAAGTAGAACTTTTCGATGTCTGGGGCATCGATTTTATGGGACCCTTCCCTAATTCGTTTGGGCACCAATACATCTTGTTGGCCGAAGACTACATGTCAAAATGGGTTGAAGCTGTCCCTTGCAAGACAAATGACAACAAAGTTGTTGTCAAATTCTTGAAAGATAATATCATCTCACGCTTTGGAATCCCTCGAGCCATCATTAGTGACAATGGCACACATTTTTGCAATAGAACTTTTGAAGCTCTTATGCGAAAATATGCCATAACTCACAAATTGTCTACGCCCTACCATCCTCAAACTAGCGGACAGGTAGAAGTTTCTAATAGGCAAGTCAAGCTCATCTTGGAAAAAACTGTGAATCAGAATAGGAAGGACTGGTCCACCAAACTGGTGAATGCCCTATGGGCATATAGGACTGCCTTTAAGACGATTCTAGGAATGTCTCCCTACAGACTAGTCTTTGGAAAGGTTTGCCACCTTCCTGTTGAGCTAGAGCACCGGGCCCTATGGGCAATAAGCAGCTAAATTTCGTTCTAGATAAGGCCGGTGAGCTTCAGAAATTGCAAATTTCTGAACTAGAGGAATTAAGGAATGAAGCATACGACAATGCAAAGATTGCGAAGGATAGAGTTAAGGTTTTTCATGACAAGTTCATCACGAGAAAAACGTTTGTCCAAGGACAAAAAGTTTTACTCTATAACTCTAGACTTCATCTCTTTCCTGGCAAGTTGAAGTCAAGATGGACAGGGCCCTTCATTGTTAAGACTGTGTTTCCACACGGAGCCATAGAGATCTACGACCCCAAAAATGGCAATGCATTCAAGGTAAATGGTCAACGTCTTAAAATCTTTTTGGAGTCAGTACCGGAAGTAAATGCAGCCATGGGTCTTTTTGACCCACTGTATCGGTAACTTTATCTTTCTGTCAGTTCATGCATCCATGCATTTCATTCATACATTAGGGACAATGCATGAAACAAGTGTGGGGGAAGGGTATGTAATATATGTAAAATATATAAAAAAATAAATAAAAATAGCAATATTTTTCTTTTTATTATTTTAAATTTTTTTTTTGCATAATTAGGATAATCTAAGTTAGTTTATTTTAAAAAAAATATATATAATAATTATAAAAATAAAAAAAAATTATTATAAAAAGGATAATACTTTGACTTATGTCTTGAAAGAAATCTAAGTTAGTTTTAAGAATTAGGAAAGTCATGATTAGGATTTCGAAAAACTTGGTCAAAATAAATGAATTGTTTAATTTTTAGGTATAGGAGGAGAAATTGAATAATTAATTAGTCTTGATTTTTACCTTAATGAAATTTACATACCTAATGCATATCTAGGATTCTAAGACAAAGACCCTTGTGCCTCATATATTAAAAAAAAAAATATCAATCACTAATTAAGCTGGATACATGTGCCTCAAGAAGCATAAGTATTCATGCCTAAAGGTATGTAAATAAAATAAAGTCCTTAGTTTTGAGGCCTAGTTCACTCGAATTTGAGTCCGCGGGGTGTTTTCTCACCTGGTGCCCTAAAACTAACCGGTTTGGGAGTCATCGACTTTAAGTTCGCTACATGGGTGGATTAGAAAGCCTAATAAAACTAAGAAATATGATATATGTATTAACACATCTAATAGTCAATTAGTTAGGTATGAGGGCCTCAAGAAGCCTTGATACTTACACAAAAGAAAATTAGATGAGTTATACATGCTAAAAAAAAAATTTATTAACACATCTATTAGTCAATTAGTTAGGTATGAGGGCCTCAAGAAGCCTTGATACTTATACGAAAGAAAATTAGATGATATTATAAAAATAATATAGAGGCATGAGAGTCGAAGTTAAGGAATTCCTAGTAAAAATTCATAAGGATGCATATGATTTTTGGTAACGAAAAAGACTATACAAACATTCAATTTTGACCCTTACCAAAGGATAACAATTTACTTTATAAAGACTAAGTTTAAGAATGAATAAAAATGAGGATCCTAAAAACTTATAGATTACTTAGTCTTTTCAAAAGTATTTCAAATATTTTCCTTTTTATGGATTTTGTGGGTGTAATCCGCTGAAAACCCTCACGAGACAACACTCGTCCTTTAGGGTAACCTAGGGGTTTAACGGCTTGTTGCACATGCTAAGTGCAACCATGATTCCTACGAAAGTGAGTTAGGTTAGATTAATTTTTCTTTTCTTTTTGATTTTTACTCGAGGACGAGCGAAAAGATAAGTGTGGGGGTGTGATAGGTAGTAAAAAGTGCATATTTTTCAATACATTTACTATCACATTTCATATTTAATCCTATAATTCTGCACATTTACTAATATTTTATTATTTATTGTGTGCAGGCCTTGAGAAATAAAAATAAAAGAATAAAGCCTTAAAAGAAGCCCAAAAGCCCATGTTTAAAGCCCAATACAAAAGTTACAATTATCAAATGTCAAAGTTGCAATTACTGAGGGCAAAAGTTGCAAATACCAAAAGAAGAAGGAAGGATAGACTTCTATTCAATCCTAAATACTTGCAGGATGAGGATAAAAGATAAAAGGAGGAGAGTGCAAAGATAAAAATTCAAAAAAATTCGGATTCAGACTGTACACGTTTTAGTATTCAGATCATAACTTTTGCTAAAGATATTCAAATCTGATGATACAAGATGCTCCAGAAAGAAGACTGGAAGACCTACAACTCTTATGTTGATCAAACTTTTCAATTCAATCCGAAGATAAGACATATTCGGTGATCAACATGATAACAAGTTGCAGGACAGAGTTGTACTGGGACTCTACTTCTTCCAGCTCCTATAAATACCCCTGCAGAGCAACAGAGAAGGGCACACAGTGAAATACAGAGCCAAAAATTAGGGTTTTTAGGCTTTCTTCTAGTTTAGGTTTTCTTTTCTCTTTTGTAATTTTTATTTTTCCTTTTTGTAACTGAGAGGAGAGGATGTTTTCATGGAGGAAGGAGATCTACTTGTACTGAGGGTGACAATCGGTGTAAGTTTTGCTCTTCTTCTATTGTTAAATAAATCAACTCGAGGTTCGTTTTTTTATGTTCTTTTATTCTTGTTTAATCTTATGTTTCTTTTGTTCTTGTTTTCTTCTATTTTCTCTCTAATGTCTTGTGAACCATGAGACCCAATTGCGTTGAGACTGCCTAGCCGAAGAAGAGCCCTTGATGGCCTATGGAGATGAACAAACCTTCGTTAGTTTATCTTTTATTTTCGTAGTGTAGATTAAGAAGGTGGACGATCCTATACGTCATACTTGTACGCCTTCCAAGACAAGGTAAGTCATCGCACGGATCAAAGGTAAGCAAGGTAGAAGAGGTATGTATGTATAGTTTTCTTTCTTTCTAATTCTAGTTTAGATCTCCATCTCTCTCAAATTTACTTTTCACCTTCTCATTGTAAATATCATATACCATTGTAAATAATAAAAGAAAATAATTTTTAGAGAATCTTACTTAAACGCTTCCATCGCTAGTCCCTCTCTGAGGATCACGACCCGGATAGCCATTGCTACCGCGGATTAGAATTGAGCACCTTGCACATCTTTACTTCTAAATTTGATATATTATATTTTGTGTGCAGGAAAATCTCAATCATAGCTCCACAGAGAGCTAACTTATAGCTTCTCCGGAAGCTAATTCTAGCTTCGCCGGAAGCTTTCTTGATAGCTTCTCATGAAGCTCTTCATAGCTCCACAGAGAGCTAATTTATAGCTTCTCTTGAACCTAATTCTAGCTTCACCGGAAGATTTCTTGATAGCTTCTCATGAAGCTCTTCATAGCTCCATAAAGAGCTAACTTATAGCTTCTCCTGAAGCTAACTCTAGCTTCAGGAGAAGCTAATTCTAGCTTCTCCGGAAGCTGATTCTAGCTTCACTGGAAGCTTTCTTGATAGCTTCACTAGAAGCTTTCTTGATAGCTCCACAGAGAGCTAACTTATAGCTTCTCTTGAAGCTAATCTAGTTTCGCCGGAAGCTATCTTGATAGCTTCTCATGAAGCTCTTCATAGCTCCACAGAGAGCTAATTCTAGCTTCTCCGAAAGCTAATTCTAACTTCGCCGGAAGCTTTCTTGATAGCTTCTCATGAAGCTCTTCATAGCTCCACAGGGAGCTAACTTATAGCTTCTCCTGAAGCTAATTCTAGCTTCCCCGGAAGCTTTCTTGATAGCTTCTCATGAAGTTCTTCATAGCTCCACAGAGAGCTAAATTATAGCTTCTCTGAAAGCTAATTTTAGCTTCGCCGGAAGCTTTCTTGATAGTTTCTCATGAAGCTCTTCATAGCTCCACAAAGAGCTAACTTATAGTTTCTCCTGAAGCTAATTCTAGCTTCGCCGGAAGCTTTCTTGATAGTTTCTCATGAAGCTCTTCATAGCTCGACAGAGAGCTAACTTATAGCTTCTCCTGAAGCTAATTCTAGCTTCTCTGAAAGCTAATTCTAGTTTCGCCGGAAGCTTTCTTGATATCTTCTCCGGAAGAGGCTAGCTCCGCATGAGGAAAGTAACCGCCCCATTTCCTATTAAGGAAAGTTAATGGGTAGTTACACCCATGATCCCTTATTAAGAGGAGCCAATTAAGGGGAATTAATGGGTAGTTACACTCATGATGCCTCATTAAAAGGAGCCAATTAAGGAGAATTAATGGGTAGTTACACCCATGATCCCTCATTAATGGGAGGCAATCAAGGGAATCATAACTCCCTATTGAGCCTATAAATAGCCCACTGTTAGGCTAGGCTCATAGGCTAGAGGAGATTAGAGATCTACTCTCTCACTTCTAAGGCTAAGCTCAGGGTCTTGAAAAGATTCAAGTCCAAGAGGCTTTGAAAAGCATAAGCTTCTTTGGTGTCTTCAAAGCTTAAGCCAACAAGAGATCTACTCTCTCGCTTCCAAGAATTCAGATAAATTCAGGGTGCTAATACCCTAAGATCTTTCTCCCTCTCAAGGAATTTCCGAAACTAGGCGAGAAGGAATTACCAAGCAGTAGCATTCGGAGATCGATCGCTCATAATGTCAACAGGACAAAGTGATCACGCGCTATTAGACTCCCACCGGCACACTTTCCCAGAAACCTCAGAGGAGATCTACTTGTAATTTTTTTTTAAAGAAGTACTTGTAATTTCGCTCCTCCATATTCTTTTGTAAGTTTTTCCTTTGTTGAATTTTCAATGGAAAACAGTGTTGATGGCTCAAGGGTACTCAAGTGCGGGAATGAAACTTAAAGCATTCAATGTCGCTATCAGAGAAGCCCTCTTGAAGATTCTTGTAGTCGATTAGAACCTTATAAGAATCTAGTTTGTTAAAGAGTAGAATACGCATTTGATGCTCAAAGATATATACACACAAAAATGCACGTTTTCAAAAGATCAGTTTATTTTGTATTGGTGTTTTTGACATGTTTGGTTTTGATATTTGTTCCACATTTTCTTAAACATTTATATCTCAGTTTAAAATTTTTATCTTCTTGCTATACATGTCTTTACCCTTTTCAAAACCCACATAAAATTATTTAAATTTTTTTTATTTTCAAAACTGGCCTTGGATATGGTTTTGGCCTAGGTCGGTCGACCGGGTGGTCGACCGTGCCTATTACAGGCCAGAACGGTCGATCGCATGGTCGACCGAACCTCTGGCAGAGGGGGTGTTCATGTTCATGTTCTTGGTCGACCGATCCCCTCCTCCGTTGAGTCGACCAACTGTAATCAATTTGGTCTCGGTTAAACTCGGTCGATCGCTCGATCGATAGAGCGCCAACGGTCAAACTTTTTAAAAGGGCCAATCGACTGGTTGGTCGACCGACAGACTGCCAGAATGGCAGTAACAGCCAGATTTCAAATTCTATCTTTTTAACAAATTTTTAAAAGTGGTAATTTGAATTCGTCAAATTCTTCGCTTTGTGCCCTGGAAAACTATTCTAAATGTGTTTTTCTACAACCTATATAAAGGGTTATTGGGATTGAATTTATGCAATAAAAAATTCTATTGAAAATCAAAATTTTTGCTTTCAAAGAGAAAAGTTTTCATGGTTTTCTTTTGTGCTTTCAATTCTGAAGTTTTAATTAAGTTTTCTACTCTTATATTCTCTCTATTCTGATTTTCACTCTCACATACATCCTTGAGCTTCAAATTTACATTTTATTCTATAGGGATTTGTAAGAGAGTTATAAGAGAGTGTTTGTGATCTCTTGATCACCAAGAGCTTGTATTCTCAATTGGCTTTGTGCTACATCTGGTGTAGAGAATTGAGTTGGGGAGTTGTGTACTCCAAGTGGTTGTAATTCCTTATTATAAGGTTCCTTTGTGAAAGATCCATTAGTGGATAGTGAAATCCTTCACAGTGGTGAAGGCGGGGACGTAGAGCAGTGGTTCGAATCTCGAAACTAATTTTTCTTATTTGTGATTGCCTTATTATCTCTATTTCATTTACTTGTTTATCATTCATTCATTTTTGTCGATCAATACTCATCTCAACAAGATAACAATTGAGCACCTCAACTCTTATCTAGAGGAATCATGAGGAGAAGTTCAGAGCCCTTCATGGGAAATCCGGCTTCAATTCTTATTTTAAGTGATCAGTTTGCATCATACATTTTAAATTATTTAGAATTTGCATTTGATTAGATTTATACCTATTCACCCCCCTCTAGGTGTAATTTCAATTGGTATCAAAGGTTTGGTCTCTAAAGTTTGACTTAACCACCTTAGAGAGATCCTATTTGCTAATCACTTCATTAACATCTTCATCCACCATAATAAAAATGGCCGAAGGTATTAAAACTCCTCCCAAGTTTGATGGCCATAACTTTCCAATATGGAAGGTTAAGATGATTGTATTTTTGCAATCCCTAGGAAGCTGGGTTGCAAAGGCAGTGACTAAACCCTTTAGTGTACCCTCTGGTGATGAGGATACTTGGTCCGACATTGCCACAAAAGAATTTGATGCCAATGCAAAGGCACATTATGGATCTATTCAAGCCTTGAACGATGACGATATAGTCAGGGTCATTCATTGCTAATCTGCCTACGAGATTTGATCACACTTAGTGGTCACTCACGAGGGAACATCACAAGTCAGAGGGCTAAAATTGACCTCTTACGTTCCCAATATGAGAATTCACTATGCATGAACATGATTTCATTGATGATACAAAATTTACTAAAATCACTAATGGTCTTGCTTCTTTAGGTGATGCCATTGACAATGATCAAAAAGTAAGGAAGGTCATTTGTGTACTTCCACCGTTATGGGAAGTCAAGGCTACTACATTGAAGGATCTAAATAACAAAGAAGAAATGTAGCTAATCAGTCTTATCGACAACCTTAAGACCTATGAGATGGAGAGGAAGGCTAGAGAAGAAACGACGCCGCAAAAAAAAAAGACGATTGCCTTCAAGTCTACTCCCACCATCTCCGACGATGATGAAGAAGAAGATGATGAAGATCTTTTCTTCCTTGTGAAAATGTAAGGATGATGTACAATAAGGCCAAGTTCAACAATAGAAGCGATGGAAAAGGAAAAAAGAAAAAATATAATTTTTTCAACTGTCAAAAACCCGGACATATCATCATCGAATGTCCGAAAATCAAAAACAAGCTATCTTTCTCAAAGAAGTCATTTACCTCAAAGAAGCTATATAAGAAGAAAGCTCTCAAAGCAACATGGGATTCGAAAGTGAATCCGAAAAAGAGGTGGACACGGCAAACGTGTGCTTTATGGCAAATGATAACACACCTAAGGTAACCACTGAACCATCTCTTAATGATTGTGATTTAATTATGGATGAATTATGAGATGCATTTATAGAACTTTCAAATAATATATTTTTCTAAAGAAGAAATACCTAAAAACGGAAAAGGAAAATGAAATTCTTCAAAATAAAATTATCACTCTTTCTAAAAATAGGATGTATTATCTTCCACTCTTATATCTACATAAAAAGAATTTGATGCATACAAGATTTCATGTAAAGCAAAATTTCTCATGATTGATGAAAATGAAATTTCTATTTTAAAAACTAAAATCAACACTTTGAGAAATATTTGAAGAAATGTGATTTTGATAAGGCTAGATTGGAGAGCATGTTTTCTAAGAAAATAATTCAAAGAAAACATATACATGCTCACACTTATAAATCACAACACATTCATACCCATAAATATGCCACACATACTAAGCGTGTTCATGTTTCACATGCTCATCATACACATCATGCTTTTGTTTATAGTAGAGTTTAATCCTGCACTTATTGTGGCCAAAAGAGTCATTTAGATAAATTTTATTTTGATCGTATAAATGCTTCTAATAATCATATTAGGGTTCGAAGTACTAACATCATAGGACCCAAGAAAATATGGGTACCAAAAACAACAACTTCATTATTTGATGTGGGTACACACCAAGCCTTCAAGACGTAGGGAGCGGTGGTATCCTGATAGCGGTTGCTCAAGGCACAAGACTTGGGATATCAGTCATTTTGCAGCTCTATCAAGGTATCATGAAGGTGGCACCGTCACCTTCAGATATGACTTAAAAGGCAAGATTATCGGTATTGGTAACATAAAATTAGTTCATTTTCATTAATTGAAAATGTTGTTTTAGTTGATGGTCTCAAACATAATCTCTTGAGTATTAGCCAACTTTGTGATAAAGGTTTTAAAGTTATGTTTGATGATTTGTCTTGCAATGATTTAGATAATAAAACCAATGCTTGCATTCTTTTGGGATTTCGTGAAATATGTATATATTATTGATATGTTAAATTTAAATTGTAATGCTACATGTTTAAATGCTTCAATGAGGATTCTTGGTTATGACATAGAAGATTAGGCCATGTCTCTTTTGACCATATATCTAGAATTAACTCTAAGAAATCAATGAAGACTATTCCTTGCCTGAAGTAGAAAAGGACCACATTTATAATGCGCGCCAACTTGAAAAACAAACTGAGTCCGTTTTTAAACCAATCAAGGATACCATGACATCTAGACCATTAGAGTCCACATGGTTTGTTTGGTCTTAATAAACCATGAGTTTAAATGAAAACTATTTTGTTTTTATTTTGGTTGATGATTTTTCTCATTTTACATGGGTTTTCTTTTTGGAACATAAAGATCAATCCTTTTCACATTTTAATATTTTAGAAAAAGAGTTGAAAAAGAAAATATTTTTTGATTTTGCGCATAAGAAGTGATAGAGATGGTGAATTATCTTGTCCTAGAACTTCATAACAAAATAGTGTCGTTGAAAAGAATCGTACTCTTCAAGAAATAGTTAAGACAGTAATTAGTGAATGCGGACTCCCTCAATATTTATAGGCCAAGGCCGTAAACATTTCATGTTACATATCAAATAGAATTTATTTTTGTAAAAATACTTTCAAACTTTTTTTGAAATTTACTATTTGAGAAAGCCTAATGTTTCTTACTTTAGAGTTTTTGGATGCAAATGTTATGTTTTAGACACCAAAGATAACTTAAGAAAATTTGATGCAAAAGCTTTTGAAGCTATTTTTGTTAGTTATTCTAACACAAGTAAGGCTTATAGAATCTTTAATAAATCTATTTTGACTATTGACGAATCTATGCATGTTAAGTTTGAAGAATCTAATACTTTTGTTAAGAATGTTGTAAAAATTGATTCTTTAGGTGAATACATGGAGAAAGTAACCTTGAAGAACTCACCCATCCAAGAAGATAAGTCAAAGCTTGATGAACAAGGTGAAATTCAAGAGGTTGAAGTGGCACCAACACAACCACTTTCAAAAGATTGGAGATATGCTATAAGTCCTCCCAAGGAACTCATCATAGGTGATGTATCAAATGGGGTAACTACTCGCTCCAAAATCCTATGATTTTTGTGGCCGTTCTACTTTTATTTCTTCTCATATAGAACCAAAGAACATCCTCAAAGCTGAGGGCGACTCATATTGCTTACTTATAATACAAGAAGAGCTCAATCAATTTGAGCGCAATCAAGTTTGACACCTTATCCCTAGACCCCATGATAGACCAATCATTGGTACTAAATGGATTTTTAGGAACAAGTTGGATGAGTCGGGTAATGTTGTTAGGAATAAAGCTAGGTTAGTGACCCAAGATTACACCCAAATTAAAAGTATCGATTTGAGAAAACCTTTGCACCCGTAGCATGACTTAAAGCCATACGGACTACACTTGTTTTTGTTTCTTTTAAAGATTTAAAACTTTTTTCAGATGGATGTCAAAAGCGCATTTTTAAATGGTTTTATTGAAGAGGAAACATATGTTGAACAACCCCCTGGGTTTGTTGATCCTACGTATCTGGATTTTATTTTCAAGTTAAATAAAGCTTTATATGGTTTAAAATAAGCTCCAAGAGCTTGGTATGAAAGACTTTCAACTTTTCTTATTTCAAACAGTTTTGTAAAAGGCAAAGTAGATACCACTTTGTTTACAAAGCATGTAGATAGTTATTTCCTCATTGTTCAAATTTATGTTGATGACATTATATTTGAATCTACTAATGAAAAACTTTGTAAAGATTTTGAATCATACATGAAGAATAAGTTTGAGATGTCTATGATAGGCGAGCTAAACTACTTCCTTGGATTCCAAATCAAGTAAAGGAGTGATGAGATTTTTATAAATCAAGCCAAATACACAAGGGAACTCATCAAAAAATTTGGGCTTGAAGATGAAAAGTCAAGCAAGACTCCCATGGCTATCATAACAAAATTTGATAAGGATGAACAAAGTATAAATGTCGACATTAAACTTTATAGAAGAATGATTGGTAGTTTACTTTATTTAATGACCAGTAGACCAGATATTATATTCAGTGTGTGCCCATGAGCTAGATTCCAATCTTGTCCTAAAGAGTCCCACTTGATTGCGATAAAACACATTATTAGATATCTTAAGAGCACTATTAGAATGGACTTGTAGTATTCAAAGACTAGACAATTTTTCATGATAAGTTTTTCGGATGCTGACTATACTGGTTGTAGAGTTGATGGAAGAGCACTAGTGAAACTTGTCAATTTTAAGAAATTATCTCATTTCATGGTCTTCAAAGAAACAAAATTCTGCAGCCCTCTTAACCCCGAGGTGGAGTATGTTGCGACCCGGGCTTGTTGTGAACAAGTCTTTTGGAAACATACTCTCCTTGACTATGATTTGCATTATGATCATATTAAAATATTTTGTGATAATACTAATACTATTCATATAACTAAAAATACAAATCATCATAGTAAAATAAAGCACATAGATATTTGATATCACTTTCTTAGAGATTACTATGAGAAAGGAGATATTGAAATTGATTATGTTTTAACTAATTTTAAGCTAGCAGACATTTTTACTAAGCCACTTGATATTAACATATTTTCTTTCATTTGTGGTGAACTTAATGTTTATATTATAGATTCATGAGTTTTTCTTTCATTTGGTTGCTTTGTTTACCCTTTTTGATGTATGACTAAAAGGGGAGAAGTATTTATTGAGTATCTATTATTAGTTTTCAAGTTCATATGCAATTGTTATAATGTCTTTGTTATACATTGTCATAATAATCATATAACTTGTTGATATCTTGTACTTGATAGATAAGCATAACTTGAAGGGGAGCTTTTTAAAAGCTCTTTCTTTTTATTTATTTTAAATAGCTCATATATTTTATCAACATCAAAAGGGGAAGATTGTTGGCCCAAAGGTTACAATTACTGATTTTGTGTTTTGATGATAACAAAGCATATGTAGTTATTTAGTACTAATCAAGTTCAAGTGTTTTAAGTATGTTTCAGGATTCAAGAGGATCTAACAGGTTTATTCTTCTAAAGGAAGGTATTGATGGCTCAAGGTACTCAAGTACGGAAATGAAGCTCAAAGCATTCCACATCGCTATCAGAGAAGCCCTCTTGAAGATTCTTGTAGTCAATTAGAACCTTGTAAGAATCTAATTTATTAAAGAGTAGAATACAGATTTGATACTCAAAGATATGCACGCAAAAAAATGCACGTTTTTAAAGATCGGTTGTTTTGTATTGGTATTTTGATATGTTTGGTTTTGATACTTGTTCCATATTTTCTTAAAAATTTATATCTCAGTTTAGAACTTGTATTTGAAATTATAACTAGAGGGGGGTGGACAGGTGTAAAGCTAATCAAATGCAAATTCTAAACAATTTAAAATGTATGATGCAAACCGATCACTTAAAATAAGATTTGAAGTCGGATCCCCGTAAAGAGCTCTGAACTTCTCCTCGTGATTCCTCTAGATAAGAGGTGAGGTGCTTAATTGCTATCTTGTCGAGATGAATATTGATCGACAAAAATGAATGAATGATAAACAAGTAAATGAAATGGGACAATAAGGCAATCAAAAACAAGAAAGATTTGTTTCGAGATTCGATCCTACATCCCCGCCTTCACCACCGTGAAGGATTTCACTATCCACAATTGGATCTTCCACAAAGGGACCTTACAATAAGGAATTACAATTACTCGAGTACACAACTCCCCAACTCAATCCTCTACACCAGAGGTAGCATAAAGCCAATTGAGAATACAAGCTCTTGGTGATCAAGAGACCACAAACACTCTCTTACAACTCTCTTACAAATTCCTATAAAGTAAAAAGTAAATTTGAAGCTCAAGGATGTATGTGAGAGTGAAAATCAGAATAGAGAGATTTTAAGAGAAGAAAAACTCTATTAAAACTTTAAAATTGAAAGCACAAAAGAAAACTTTGAAAACTTTTTCTCTTTGAAAGCAAAAACTTGATTTCAATAGAATTTGTTGTTGTGAACATTCAATCCTAATGACCCTTTATATAGATTTTAGTAAAACACTTTTAGAATTATTTACCAGGCAAAAAAAAGAAGATTTTGACCCTCAGAATTCAAATCTCCACGTGTTAAAAACATGTTAAAATTACAGATTTCAAATTCTATCCGTTACTGCCATTCTGGTAGTCTGTCGGTCAACAGCCCGGTCGATCAGCCATTTTAAATAATTTGACCGTTGGCTACCAGTCGACCGTGTTTAACCGAGGCCAAAGTGGTTACAGTCAGTCGACCCATCAGTCGACTGCAAAAGGGGATCGGTCGACCGGTCGGTCAACTGGGAATGTGCACCAACATGCACACCCCTTCTGTCAGAGGTTCGATTGACCGTATGGTCGACCGTTCTGGCCTGTAATAGGCATGGTCGACCGCCCGGTCGACTGACCTAAGCCAAAAACAGGGTCAAGGTCAGTTTTGAGAATTAAGAAAATTTTTAAATAATCTTTGTAAGAATTTTGGAAGAGGAAAAAAATGTATAGCAATGAGATACAAGTTTTAAACTGAGATAAAATTATTGAAGAAAAATGTGGAACATGTATCAAGACTAAACATGTCAACAACACAAAATAAACTATACTTTCGAAAATGTACATTTTTGTGTGTGTATATCTTTGGGCCTCAAATCTATATTCTACTCTTTAACAAACTAGATTCTTACAAGATTTTAATCGACTACAAGAATCTTCAAGAGGCCTTCTCTGATAGCGACGTTAAGTGCTTTGATCTTCAATCTGGTTACTTGGGTACTCTCGAATCATCAACACCTTCCTTTAGAAGAAGAACCTGTTAGATTTTCTTGAACCCTAAAACACACATAAAACACTTAAATTTGATTAGTACTAAATAACTATACATGCTTTGTTATCATCAAAACACAAAACGGTGATTGTAATCTTTGGGCCAACAATCTCCCCCTTTTTGACGATGACATAACGTATAAGCTATTAAAAGAAATGAAAGAAAAGAGCATGAAAAGGCTCTCCCTAAAGTTATGCTTATCTATCAAGTACAAGATATCAATAAATTATATGATAAAGGCATTGCATATGAGCATGAATCAAGCTAATAATAAATATACTTAATAAATACTCAATTAATACTTCTCCCCCTTTTTGTCATGCATCAAAAAGGATAAGCAAAACAAATACAGATTTTAAACAAAAAAACAAAAAAAATTCATGATACCAATAAGGAAAAACTCATGAATCTATAATACAAATATTAAGTTAACCACAAATGAAAAAAAATCTGTTGAAATCAAGTGGCTTAGTAAAATATCTGCTAGTTGAAAATCAGTTGAAACATAATCAAATTTAATATCTCCTTTCTCATAGTAATCTCTACGAAAGTGATATCGAATTTCTATGTGCTTTGTCTTACTATGTTGATTTGCATTTTTAGTTATACGAATTGTATTAATATTATCTCAAAATATTTTAATATGATCATAATGTAAATCATAGTTAAGGTGAGTATATTTCATCCAAAGAACTTGTGCACAACAAGCCTCGGCCGCAACATACTCCGTCTCGGCGACTGAGAGGGCACAAAATTTTGTTTCTTGGAAGACCATGACAAGACAATTTCCTAGAAATTGACAAGTTTCACTTGTGCTCTTCCTATCCACTCTACAATCGGCATAATTAGCATCCGAAAAACTCGTCAAGAAAATTGTCCGGTCTTCGGATACCACAAGCCCATTCCAATAGTACCTTAAGATATCTAATAATGCATTTTACTGTAATCAAGTGGGACTCTTTAGGACAAGATTGGAATCTAGCACATAGACATACACTAAACATAATATCCGGCCTACTAGCCGTTAAATAAAGTAAACTACCAATCATGCTTATATAAAGTTTAATGTCTCATTTATACCTTGTTCATCCTTATCAAGTTTTGTTGTGGTAGCCATGGGAGTTTTGCTCGATTTTGCCCTTCATGCCCAAATTTCTTGATGAGTTCCCTTATGTACTTGGCTTGATTTATAAAATTCCATCACTCCTTTGCTTAATTTGGAGTCCAAGGAAGTAGTTTGGCTCGCC
>JAVJIF010019725.1:0-85510 GCA_038442645.1 Agave tequilana
AAAGAACTCGGCCATGGCGCAAGGGGAGGCCGGCGATTGTTGACAGGGCTGCGGTGGTTGCGGGGCTTGCGTCAGCGGAGTGCCGGAGAAGATGATGAAGGGGATCTCGGGGTTCGCCGGTGGTGTTGCGCTGGGACTGAGCGCAGATCGGAGGGGCTCGCTGTGGTAGAGAGATGGAGAAGGAGATCGGGTTGGTTGGCGGCTGTGTTGGAGGAGAAGGAGATTAGATTGGTTTAGGTTTAGGTTAAGATTAGGATTTAGGAAATATATAATGTGGGTTTGGGTATTAGGTCTATGGGCTAAAAGGAAATGGGCCAAGAAAAATACAAATGAAGTTGAAATGAGAAAGGAAAAGAATTGGGCTTGGGCTAGGATTCTTAAGCTAGGGAAAAAAAAATAAGATCAATAATAATAATAGTTACAAGAAGAAAATTGATAAATTAAGTTAATTGATAATAAAGCAGAATAATACTGTAAGAAATAAAAATACAGTATTATCAATTAGGGATATTACAGTGCCTTTTCAAGATTTCTATCTCATAAGAAATTCCATACATTTAATTATGAACCCACAAATCATGAGCAGTTATGGGTACACATACTGGATGCAATAAGATAATAATATCCAGATAAGCAGAATTTTCAGAATTCATAGATACGGATTAGTAGTGGATACGGCAAATCAATTAAATAATATTTTTATTATATATTGTTTAATGAAAACTTGTATTTCAAAATATCCATAGTCAAATAGAACTTAGCTCTTTCGGTAAATGACCAGACCCAAGTAATCACCGATAAACAGGTAAACTACATTATTTTAAATTTGTCATCAGAATTTGAAAAGATATTGCATGAGCATACATAAATTATATGAACTTGCCCGACATTTCAGTCACTAATTCTCCATGTTTCTTAACTGCTCGATATTTGGATCTATACAGAATGACCAGTTATGTTGCCATTCTATAAATTTTCCCGGCAATTGCAAGTGTGACTATGGTCCAATATTACTCCGAAAGAACTTCTCCACTTTCGCAGAAAGAAATCAACAAAAATTAGTGACCTTGTATGAATCTATTTATGCATATGCACAACAGAATTAGCAGCATTCTAGATATCAAAGATTTCAAAGCAAACGATTTGTCGATATTAAATGAGGTAAAAGGGATGTCTCTATTATTTGGGAGGGCACCCAACCGCAGGGGCCACAATGGCAAAATGTTTGTCGCTGGTGTTATTGAATAATATAAAGGGGAGAAGGGAAAGAAAAGTGTATTAAAAAAAAAATTAGAGTCTTGATCTACAAGTAAAAGATAAGTAACAGTATGCTTAGACTGGCACTATAAGAAATCTAACAAAATAGCAACTCTTGATATAAATTTTAGAATCAACATGGCCATCAGACTAGCCCTCACCTTTCTCCTCCATAATCCATGACAAAACTAAGCATCAGATATTGGTTCTTTTCTAATTTCTCTTTCATTTGCAAGATGTAAAACTTCCTTAATTTTTTTTTTTTTTTCCAGAAAAAACGCCCTCTAAAGTTTCCAATACCTTCCCAATTAAATTGGCAGCTCTTGCTTCACAAAGCCCTCTTCAAGTATCAGTACTTAAAATCTCACTCATTTCCAATTACCCACGAATCGAACACAACAATGACCTCGAAGACTAAACCACTATCTAAAATATTGAGATCACAAGATGGAAGTTATTGTACTTGCTGAAATCAATGAAACACAGCAAATACCAACAATGCACAAGAATCAGCAACTCAAAAATCACTATTTTGTGGCAATTCATATGTCCAAAAACAAACAAGAAAAACCTCCCTGAAGGAAAATATTGAACTGATCCAACCAAGGGATGGAAATATCAAGATCCGACTTACTTACAGTCGCTGCCCTTTCCCTCGTCCTCGCCTACGGAGCTCCGTCGATCAAACTGCAAGAGATCGGCATGGATTTGGGCAAAACTGGAACAAACATCGGAGAATCAAGAAGAAAGGAAGGAGGAGATCTGCCGTGTTGCTCGGGGTGCAGAGATCCGGCCTGGAGAGGAAGCCAGGAGGAGAGCTCGCTGCTGGAGAGAGGGAGAGGGGCTGCCATGGATCTGGACTCGGCCATGGCTGGTGGTGGTTGCCGCGCGCAGGAGGGAAAAGACTGCAGGGAGAGAGAAGAGGGATGGTGCGGCTGTGGGTATTGGGGAGAAGGAGATTAATTAGTTTAGATCTAGGTTAGGTTAACAATAGGTTTATATATAGGAGTATTGGGTTATTGGGTTGAATTGGGTTTGAGGCCAATGGATGAATAAGTGTTGGGTTTAGGCTAGCGGGCATGGGTTAGGATCCAAAAAGATAATCGGGGATTAGATGTAAAAGAGGATAACGGTAGGGTCCGGATGGTAGTGGGTTTGGCTAACGGGTAGGAACAAGGATACAAGGGAATGAGACATGAATAGGAATCAAGGGTAAGGGAAATACACAACTACAAAATAATAATCCAACATTAGTAGTAACATCCCTTAACCAAAATAATAATATTAATAATACCAATACATTACATGACCAACTAATACTAATAATCACAGTAACCATATAGATATTACTAACAACGAGTAATATTATATCACATGAGAAATAAATACATGTACACATTTAAAATACCAGTATATTTTATTCAAATACCGTACTTTAAAAATAGGGATATTACATTCTACCCACCTTAATAAAAATTTCGTCCTCGAAATTCAAATAAGGTAGGGAATGGTAAAAATCAAAGATCAAGAGAGAACACAACAATCTTCCACGTTGCCTCGTTGGGACACCACGATTCCGTTGCGCGCTCTGATCTCTGCTACCAACTTCAACATGGAGTAACCGATCTCAAGAGATAGAATCAGGAGGAATGAATAGGAAGGATGAAATCAAGATGGACATCCAAATCACTCTAATTGAAGTGTTGGAAACAAGAATATCAACAGATCAAGAACGAAATTCCAAAGGGAGGACGATCAATTTCCAAATGGAGTCAATATTATCACGTGAATAGTATATGTATATTGTAGTGTCAACATAACTGTCTCAGGTTACAGGTAGGAACTAGGTTCTCTTTTATGTCGAACCTGGCTCTGATACCACTCTGTAACGCCCCGACCCTAAAGATACGGAGTCGTTATAGCGACGTATATACGCGAGGATAATACCCCACGCATATACGCTAAGCCTAAGTTAACCTGAACAAGTTATAATCTAAACCAGATCACTGCAATAATACATATAAGACTACACATGGTAACATATGAATAATGACGAGAATAAGGCAGTTGAAAGAGATAAAGGTAGAGTCATGAAATAACAAGAATATAATGACAGGCTAAATGTGACATACAAGAATCAAGGAATATAGCAGGAAAATGAATGCAAAAGTACCAGAATAGAATAGGAAGAAGCTCCAGCTATTTGCAAAGCGTACCGTCTCCTCGAATACCTGCACATTAGAAACAATCGTCCAATATCTGGACGTGCAAATCCAGGTCGATCGAGAACGCGACCATAATGAGTGTGTGTGTAAAGGGGAAAGAACTCGTGCAGAAGAAACCATGTGCATATATAATGATAAGAACAACAGCAAATAGAAAGACTGAATAACACAATAAATAACTGAACAGTAACACATATGATAAAAACATGAATACAGGTAGCAGACAAATGGCACAACTGTAAATATGCAATCAACGTAAAAATAAGTATCCATCACAAGTCACTAAACTGATATCCAAGTCTGTCATAAGTCTGATCCTGGTTATAATAATCTGGTCCTGGTTACAATCATGTATACAGTCATATGTCATAAGGCAGGGTAACCATTCAGGGTATAATACAATGTGTCCATTCAAATCAATCAATAACAATCAGTAGTGTTCTATATTATCTTTGTCACTTTCCCACCGGCGTCCCACAACATCCGACAGTTCACCCTGGAGCCCGCACATCCAGTAGAACTCATCCGAACTCCGATATGCGGGTATCATTGTTCGAATAGGGAAAGAGAACCAATAACATGAGTCCTAGGGGTTATCATCATATAAGTGCGTGTGGATGCTAATAAGCACTGAGAATGCAATATCACGCTAACACCAGGCGTCACGTACAATAGATAGCCCTACAGATTCAAGAGGTGGCCCCCACAGATTCAAGAGGTGGCCCCCACCATGTGTATGGTGTGGCACTTTGCTCCATGTGGCACTTTGCTCTGAGGAAAAGGATTCTAGAGGTGGCCCCCGTGGATTCAAGAGGTGGCCCCCACCATGTGTATGGTGTGGCACTTTGCTCCACGTGGCACTTAGTTCCTTTCAAGATCCGCCGGACGCTAGCACGATTGTGGGATACATCCTCGTCAATCCCGACACCAGGCGGCAAACCGCCGGACGCCGGTTTGACTGTACTATTAACAGGTCAACAGTGCATGGGACATGGATACAGAGGGTACAGGAGTACTAGATGTCAAGTAACAGTGATAGTCATATGTCAAGGTCCAGTGAAAGGTGTCTAGTGTACAGTCAGTGAGGTAATGCCATCAATAACAATCAATACCTTATGCCATTTCAATTACTGGGATGCTACGGGATGGTAACAATATCAGTACAGTAATAATCAATCAGTAATCGTATACACGGTGAACAATATCAGTAACAGTAACAGTAACAGTAACCGTGTATACGAAGAACAATAAATGTATAAGGTGTTACAGTCAACCAATCATTTCCCGTAACTTCCAGTAATCTGAATACTAGGTTTATCAGTCAGGCTCCAATATAAGGAATATAGATTCTGGATAACCTCCAACTCAAGATCAATCTAAGTCACAACTCAACTAATAAGATCATATCTGATGTGTCCTCAATACTTAACTAATAAAGTTACGTCTAACTGATCAGTAGATCAAATTACAGTCCAGAGTATCCAATACTAGGCCTAAGTCAACTAGTGACAACTACCAATACATGAAATGATTCTAATAATCTCTCAATTACACTAAATGAATAAGATGTATGGTCCCTGATGTCATATGAAGTGATATAGGTAGTCAAACTGGTACAATAAAGAAGACAATCACATGTAATAATACAAGTAACATATAAAATACTACTGAGAACAGTGAATAAAGGAAATGATACAAGAGCAAACACTCACATAAAATAATATCAAAATACTCAAAAGAAAATAAGAAACACTCACATAAAACAACGCGATTTCAGAACTGAATCACCATCTGGTCTTCACTGCACGAACCGGTACTGATCTACGGATCATCTCATGAATCGGTCTTCAAATTTCCTATGTATCAGTAACAATTATTCTTTTTGTCCTTATCATCGTGCCTTTTCAAGATTTCTATCTCATAAGAAATTCCATACATAATTAATTATGAACCCACAAATCATGAGCAGTTATGGGTACACATACTGGATGCAATAAGATAATAATATCCAGATAAGCAGAATTTTCAGAATTCATAGATACGGATTAGTAGTGGATACGGCAAATCAATTAAATAATATTTTTATTATATATTGTTTAATGAAAACTTGTATTTCAAAATATCCATAGTCAAATAGAACTTAGCTCTTTCGGTAAATGACCAGACCCAAGTAATCACCGATAAACAGGTAAACTACATTATTTTAAATTTGTCATCAGAATTTGAAAAGATATTGCATGAGCATACATAAATTATATGAACTTGCCCGACATTTCAGTCACTAATTCTCCATGTTTCTTAACTGCTCGATATTTGAATCTATACAGAATGACCAGTTATGTTGCCATTCTATAAATTTTCCCGGCAATTGCAAGTGTGACTATGGTCCAATATTACTCCGAAAGAACTTCTCCACTTTCGCAGAAAGAAATCAACAAAAATTAGTGACCTTGTATGAATCTATTTATGCATATGCACAACAGAATTAGCAGCATTCTAGATATCAAAGATTTCAAAGCAAACGATTTGTCGATATTAAATGAGGTAAAAGGGATGTCTCTATTTTTGGGAGGGCACCCAACCGCAGGGGCCACAATGGCAAAATGTTTGTCGCTGGTGTTATTGAATAATATAAAGGGGAGAAGGGAAAGAAAAGTGTATTAAAAAAAAATTAGAGTCTTGATCTACAAGTAAAAGATAAGTAACAGTATGCTTAGACTGGCACTATAAGAAATCTAACAAAATAGCAACTCTTGATATAAATTTTAGAATCAACATGGCCATCAGACTAGCCCTCACCTTTCTCCTCCATAATCCATGACAAAACTAAGCATCAGATATTGGTTCTTTTCTAATTTCTCTTTCATTTGCAAGATGTAAAACTTCCTTAATTCTTTTTTTTTTCCAGAAAAACGCCCTCTAAAGTTTCCAATACCTTCCCAATTAAATTGGCAGCTCTTGCTTCACAAAGCCCTCTTCAAGTATCAGTACTTAAAATCTCACTCATTTCCAATTACCCACGAATCGAACACAACAATGACCTCGAAGACTAAACCACTATCTAAAATATTGAGATCACAAGATGGAAGTTATTGTACTTGCTGAAATCAATGAAATCACAGCAAATACCAACAATGCACAAGAATCAGCAACTCAAAAATCACTATTTGTGGCAATTCATATGTCCCAAAAACAAACAAGAAAAACCTCCCTGAAGAAAAATATTGAACTGATCCAACCAAGGGATGGAAATATCAAGATCCGACTTACTTACAGTCGCTGCCCTTTCCCTCGTCCTCGCCTACGGAGCTCCGTCGATCAACTGCAAGAGATCGGCATGGATTTGGGCAAAACTGGAACAAACATCGGAGAATCAAGAAGAAAGGAAGGAGGAGATCTGCCGTGTTGCTCGGGGTGCTGAGATCCGGCCTGGAGAGGAAGCCAGGAGGAGAGCTCGCTGCTGGAGAGAGGGAGAGGGGCTGCCATGGATCTGGACTCGGCCATGGCTGGTGGTGGTTGCCGCGCGCAGGGAGGAAAAGACTGCAGGGAGAGAGAAGAGGGATGGTGCGGCTGTGGGTATTGGGGAGAAGGAGATTAATTAGGTTTAGATCTAGGTTTAGGTTAACAATAGGTTTATATATAGGAGTATTGGGTTATTGGGTTGAATTGGGTTTGAGGCCCAATGGATGAATAAGTGTTGGGTTTAGGCTAGCGGGCATGGGTTAGGATCCAAAAAGATAATCGGGTATAGATGTAAAAGAGGATAACGGTAGGGTCCGGATGGTAGTGGGTTTGGCTAACGGGTAGGAACAAGGATACAAGGGAATGAGACATGAATAGGAATCAAGGGTAAGGGAAATACACAACTACAAAATAATAATCCAACATTAGTAGTAAAGTCCCTTAACCAAAATAATAATATTAATAATACCAATACATTACATGACCAACTAATACTAATAATCACAGTAACCATATAGATATTACTAACGAGTAATATTATATCACATGAGAAATAAATACATGTACACATTTAAAATACCAGTATATTTTATTCAAATACCGTACTTTAAAAATAGGGATATTACAATGCTAATTCAGTCAAGTTTACTAAAGCTGCATTTTGTACCAAGATTATCACATCTAGAGGAGATTTTGTCAAACCTTGATCTTTAGGAAAGTTTCTGAATGAATGAAGAGAACAAATCCAGCTCTCTATAGTGAATAACGGAGAAAAAAAATCCCTAAACATGTAGGTAGAACGTTGCACTCGTGAATTCTCCCATCACAGGTAAAGGTAAAATATTATCTCTGCCCATTCCCCCTGGCATCAGGTTGTGCAAAAGTATTGAGGGGGTTGTTCACCGGCTTGGATGATTTGCTGTATGTGCTGGTTAGGAATGTCCGTGGATCAGGTAAAGCAAATGAACTTCACATGTTAGTGTGGGGTTACGATGTGTGGGTCTCTGTGGAAAAACTGAAACCACATAATGTTCAAAAGGAGGAGTGAAGTCAAATAGGAGCAATAGAGAAGACCGTTCATATACTCTCTTTAAGCTTTTCATTGTTGGTATTTTTTTCCCTAAAAAAATCTAAATTAGATCCGACAACACACACGACTTAATTGAATCTTTGAGGGCCTATAAGCATCCTTTTTCTATTCATTTATCTAAATTAAATACCCATATCAGTAATTTGCTAAATCTCCTCAGATTGTGAAAAGAACATGTTTGGTATTCGCTTAGTATTATCCAGCATGCATCTTTAGAATTCCTGCAATCCGTTCCTTCCATTTTTAGCATGTTTCACCCCCTCCTCCCACCAAAAGAAAAAGAAAAGAAAAAAACCACGAGCATATTTGGAAGTACAAGAAGCACCTTGGTTTCCGAGAATTCAACAACAGATATGACGAAGATTATCTCACGCCTAAATATGTCATAAATCTATCGTAAGCCATAAAATACTATGCAAATTAAGAGCCATCATCTCATAATTCACAAAAGTTTCGCATAACAATCTTGTATCAACATATACTATTTGATTAATAAATAAGAAAAGCTATTCAGCACATACATATAAATTAATGGAATTAAAAGATAACGTTGGAACATACTTGCATGACATGACTGGAATTGTTCTGAGAAGAGTAGAAACACCTTGTATCAAAAGTTTTCTGGCCTCAAGGACATTATATGCTACACGAATCATGTTCTTCAAAGGGTAGTCTTTGGCCCTGTTATTTATTCTTTTTAGGATCACGGGACGGAGTTTTTTTCCAGTCAATGTTCGACCTATAACTTCTTAGATGCGTGAGGGAACAACTGAGTTATTCCCTGAGATAATGCTGACTCTCTGCCTTGAAGCCATTGAACCTGTATTTAAAGGTTTGAAATTCTAAAGAAGAGTTCTACGACTTTTTCTATTGAGAGAAATGACTGAAGCAACAACATTATTAAATCAAGGATAGCTGGAAGTTGTTCTGCATGGGTAAAGCACAAACAATACCGGCAAAAAAATTACTTAAAATTACCATATGGCATATGTCTCGCTTCAATGGAGATTTTTACGCTCAAGTTATGGCTCGAGTTAGATATGTATAATTTAACCAATAAATTCATCACGGTATATTAACTAGATAGCCTAAAATTTTCATAAATTAAAAAAAATTACCTTTGATAAATGTGCAACAGCTTCATAAGGAAACAAAAAGTTCATAGTGAAAGAGCCACAAAAAACATGAGAGATGGAGGGATGAGGACAATGTATAGAGAAATCATCCATCCAATGCTAATGCTCAACCTTTTGGTTGCAAACTTTTCAGGTGCATGCCCTACGATGACATGGGTGACCTGACAAGATGATGGTTGAGGAGAAATTAGCTTTTCAAAACAAACTAGTGGAAGTGAACTTTGCAAAATCAGACCGTGTCCATTGTCATTGCAGCTAAGTGTAAATTCTATTTCCTGGTTTTTAAAATTTGTGACATTTACTTTACCCTGCAGATTGAAAATAAGATATGCTAATTTTTAGAGATCAATATAAAACTAAAATTATTGGCAAGCAAGCAAATTTGAATATCCAAACATATCAAATGTAAAACAGAAAATCTTGCCGAATCTATTTTGAATATATATAACAAAATTTAGACTTGAGAAGAAAACAATCTGATAGCATATTACTTAGATCTATGACTTTAGACGTACACATTCTCGATCTGACTTTTTGATCATGATCTAAACATTTAAAACCCCTCATACACTAACTTTTGTTAAGTTTCAAGTATTCAACACCGTTAAACTAACCAACTCATTATATCAGCCGTTTATATTGCACATACTTAATGAATAAACAAAAAGTATTCAAAACACTTGATTTTTTATTTTTAGTTACTTCAAATATTGTAAATCAACTTCAACGAAGTGAATCTTGTATTTGAATACTATAATATTGAATTGAGTGAGAATAACTTTATGCTCAAATCTTTCTGAAAATAGACAAGTCTATATGTGTGTGTGGTGAGGAAAATGGAGGTAGAAGGGAACTCTAGAAAACTCTCTATGTTGATGGCTTCCAAACTCATGTCTCCCGATTTTTTTCACGTTCCGACCGCACATTATTATATTCATGTTCTAAAATGCACACATAAAAAATCACGTGATTTAGGATTTTTTACTTATGTATCTAATCATTCCATTTGTTCTACTGTTAAAAAACTTTTAATGTTTTAACCCAACTAAAATAGAGTAAACAAACTCTAAATCACGTGATTTTTTACATGTGTACATCTTAAAACTTGAAGATGATAATGTGCGATCGGATAGTGAAAAATCGAGAGATATGATTTTGAGGCCGCCAATGTAGAGAGTTTTCTAGAGTGTCATTCTTCCTTTATCTTCCTATATATAAAGAGAGAAAATACTTGTGTAGTTTCGAAAGGATTCGAGCCCGAATTCTTTCCACTCAAATACAACTATACATCATCCGTATATTCCGTTGAAGTTGTTCAATATTATTTTAAGTATCTATAAACCAAAATCAATTTTAAATACTTTTTTCCCATGTTTTAAGGGGCGGTGTTTTTAACTGCAGCCTAATAGTGAATTGGTTAGTTTAACGATGTAGAACATTTGAAACCTAAAAAAATTCGTTTGTAGAGGTTTTTTAAATATTTAGATCATGATCAAATGGTCGGATCGAGAATTTGTATGTCTAAAAATATAGATCTAACCAACTCACTACTTTCGACGGTCCATTTTGGGCCGCTTGATGGATGGGTAAAAAGTATTTAAAACACTTGATTTTTTATATTTAGTTTCTTTTAATAATATAGATCAACTTCAACGGAGTGGATCTTGTATTTGAATGTCGGGTGTTGGTATTTGAGTGGGAAGAATTCGGGCTCGAATCCTTTCGAAACTACACAAGCCTATCTATCTATATCTATATATATGTGTGTGTGGGGAGGGGGGGTAAAGTTACAATACACATAAGCGTAACTAAGTTAAGTCACACCATTTTTAACCATAAAAAATTTTGCTTAATGAGATACAATCAAATTAAATTAGCGTGAGTGGTCCCCACAAGGTGTTTAAAAAATATTTTTTGTGTGTGGTGAAAATAGGGGTGTGTAACTTAACATATTTTCACTTATGTGTGTGTGTGTGTGTGAAATCCGTCAAGTATCCCGGCAAGCCCCTCCACGAGATGTCAGTGCCACCACTGAGGGGGGCCACCGGACTAATCCTTGGGTCCTGCCAGCCCCAACCTCCAGATAACCCAACGCATATATTAACCATTGAATGTGTGTAACGATAACTGATGGGGACGGGCTAGGTTATGTTGAACTAGATCCAAATGAAGAGTTAGATGGAACTAGTTCCATGGGTAAGACTGAAATGAAGCCATCAAGTGTAGAAGAGGAATTCGAGGACATCCTCAATTTGCAAGGCCTTTTTCGAGGTAAGGACCTACAGCAGATTGGGGTTATGAATGGGCCGGCCTGTAAGGATAAAGGGCCTCGTAGCAGTGGAGCAGACTTTGATCGGGGAGATAAACCCTAATCAAAATGGGCTTTGCTAGGCTATATCCCGAATTTTGCATTAGATTAACTAGCTGCCTCGATTGGTCTCTCTTTGGGTAATACAGAGGAGGAATGAGATCGCTTGATTAGTCTGATGCGTAGGAAAAAGGTAGATAGAGCAGCCACTCTCTAAAACCAAAACGTTAACCAAATTCGATAGTTTCAAAACGAAAAATTAAAAGCAGCGGACATCTCAAGCAGCAGTGATGCGTGGACTTGGGATTGGTTATGAGAGACTCCTACGTCGAGGATTCGTTGGGAAGTTGGTAAGTTTATGTTGGGAGTTCTTTTTCGGAATGAGGAGCGAGATACGTGTGGGTGGATATGTGGAGTTCTTTTCTAGTTTTTGTGTTTCGTATCTAGATGTATTGACGGTGGGATCATGTGGGGTCCTGTCATCTGTAGGTACACTGGTGTCTAGTTTCCTTTTGGTCCCTGATTAGGAGTAGTAAGATGTAGTGTGAGGGAGGCTATATTGCGTGTGGTGTAGTTTCATTAATTTCTCTTTAATGAAACGGGTGGACTTCCCACCTTTTAGTTTTAAAAAAAAAAAAAAATAGAACCATAAATAGGCTTAAACATCTAAATTAATCTAAATTAAGTCAAAAACATGAATAATCAAAATTAATCTGCAAACAGTCTAGTGCTATAGGAGGACCAGGAAGTACAAACACGATATGCTATATATTTATTACCATTGAATGTGTGTGCTTCCAATTTCTTGTTCAACAAATCCGGCTCGATTTTGCCATCCAAGTGCAGCAAGCGAATTGCCTGTCTGGGGATCGATGCAGACATGGTCAGCCCTTCAAAAGCCCTTGGTCGCATCGAAGGGATCATTCTCGACGCGGTGCTGGCACCTCGAACAAGCACCAATGCCATCTCAAACTGCCCAGCTCTCAGCATCTCAAAAAAAAATTGAAATTGGCTTGTGGTGCTGTTGGCAATGAGGTTCTTGATGTGGGTTTTGGCCGCGAGCCCGTGGGATTTGAGTTGAGGATCAATGTCAGTGGGTCTGGGCTTGAGATGGGCATTTTTCAGAGCACAAAGGTGAGATTTTGCTGAAACTGGGGTTTTGTTGAGAGAAGGAAGAAGTTGGCTTCTTGCTGCTGTTGTTTGCATTGAAGAGCTTGAGAGGGTGATTTCTGTGGATTATACGAGATATTGTGCAGGGATTTTTCAGATGAGGGTTTTACAAGGATTTTGGGGAGGAGGAGGAGGTGAAGGAGAATGAAGAGCATTGTGAGAGATCTGCGGTTGAGACTGTTTGAAGGCAAACATGAACCGAAGAGGGTTCTTTTATTTATACACCCCAACATATTTTTTATTTAGAAAGGTACACCTCAGATTGTAAAGTTTTACCCTTCCCTTTAACATCTGTGTAATTACAATGTCAGGCTGTTTAACTTTTTTTGAAACTAATTTAGATTAACAAAAAAATATAAGTAGATCTCGTATCAATTTAGATATCGATTTAATTTAGATAAGAACTTACTATATTTTAATATCTGATGGTTATAATTAAAATGCAAATAAGATGAAAGAAATTGATCTGTTAGAATCCTAACAAAATAAAGATTTTAACCTCTCACGTGGATAGCACGAGCTCGAAAGTAATAGTTATAACAAGAATACTGTCTTGACATGTTCTTTAAATTCAGAGAATAATGAAAGATTACTTGATATACAATATAGTTCGGCTCACAATACATTTGATTTGTTGTTGAATTTATATGTAGGAAGTAAGCACAAACAAAAACACAACAAATCATTGAGACAGAACAAAAAATAAAATAAATAAACTTTATTAATTTTCAATTACATGTTTCTGCAAAACTAAAAAGACTCAAAAGAAAAGAAAGAACAAAAAAAAAATTGGAATTGAATTATACTGGCATGCTCTCCTCGCCCCTCTCATAGCTGTTGCGGAGGCAAGCCCACATGTTGATGAAGCCCCTCAAGACACCGAGAACCACGAGTAGAGCGGTGGTGATGATCCCCACAATCATCATTGCCACTGACAAAATGTGCAAAATCTCATCTCTCTGACTTTTCTCCTGCTTTGGTTGTTGATCCTGATCGCCTCCACTACTGTGATTATCACAATTTTTAGCGGCATCGGCATCTTGATGATTAACCTTGTCATCATTGTCATTGTTATGCTGATCATCGCGGCCATTGCCATTGTCTTTGGGGGGTCATTGACAGTACTATTGTGATGCTGATCATCACGACCATTGCTATTGTTTTAGAAGGATCACTAGCAGTACTATTGTTTTTTTCGAGAGGTGCACCTTGACTCCAGCGTGGGAACTGATATCGGAACAAAACAAATCATAAATAATTAGTTTTTTTATAAACTAAATTCTTGACTTTTTTTTTTTGAAACAAATTAAATTAAAACTTGTCATTGATTTTGAACTCACCGACGGGGAGGTTCTCAAAGTAGGACTTGAAGAGGAGAAACCTCGGGTCGAGCTCGAACTCGATGAGGGTGTAGTCGGTCCGTTCACCGTGATGTTTGAGCCAGTGTTTGTAGAGGCAGACCATCTCTAACTCTAAAGTGTCATTGTTTGTCATGACTGTCGGCAACAAGTCGTCGTCTCCAGCGGGCCGGTGGTCTCGCCGGCAGCGAGGAGAATACCTCCGGCGGCTAAGATGGCAAGGAGGAAGAAAACGGATTTGAAACTAGCCATTGAACTTCTATTTTCTTTTTCACTACTAATGATGATGAAGAGAGAGGGGAGGGGGTCGATGTTTTATAGCTGAATTTTGCAATCCGAATCCATGCCAATTTATGATTCGTTGCCTGCAAAGAATTAGGATGAAAGTAGTTTGTACAGTTAACAGTGCAAAAACTAGAAGGACTAGGATTTGTTTCCAACATAAAAATTTATTGGATTAATTTCTAGAATACATACTGGTCTCTAACAAATTTCCGCATGCAATAAAGATTCAAACAAGAATAGGATTAGACTGCAAATTAACAAACACATCTTGTAATTATTCAAATATAATCCTTAACAAATATAAACATGATCTCTCTTTGATTGGAAACAAAAGACTACAGTGTTTCTAATCATGTATGGTCTTCAGAATGCTTAAAATAAAATTAAATAAATAAATAACCAGAAGAACCAATTGCTTGCCTCTATAACTTCAGCCCACAAGCAACTGCAAGTCTTCAGCTCTATCTATCTGAACAAACTCCTCAATGATCTTCAACACTAGTTGCCAAGATGGGGTTTCCAAAAGACGCTTCCATCATGCTGACAATTCCGAGGACATTTTCGAATGCAAACTGTATCACAAGCTTTACATCTTAACAAAATCTAGACGAGCAGTAGCAACTGCAATCCTCTATTTACCTTTCTTGTGCTCCTTGGAGGTGCGTATAATTCACAATATTTCCTGCTTACCTTTTGCTTCAACAAGATCGGGTGCTAGCCCGTGCAATTTCATCATACAAAGTACTTGTTGGCACCCGAGCGCTAGCCTGCATGCATAGCTCCACCACAGCCGGTGCATGACCATAAAAACCCCCGCCCGCTGTCCATAAGCACCTGAGGATCATGAGGTCACCGGTGCCAGACCACTTTGGAGGAATCAGATCGTCCACCGCCGCCTTCTTCCACCGGTGGGCCCCACGCCATCCCTCGTGCCTGAAAATCCCACAGATCCGTGCCTTGTGGCCTGATGGCCCAATGTGAACCCCTGAGCAGTGCTCACAAACTCTAAGCAGGGCACACAAACAAGAGCTTCTGGACACCAAGCCTAAGCCTCTCCCATGCATCAAAAGTCTGTTGACCAATCTGGTCCAATTGCCCATCAAATCGGAGTTGGCCATCAGAATCCAGTTGTTGATTATGGTCTTCAACGTTATTTGACGTTTCATTGTGGTTGTATAGAATTTCCTCAGAAACCTTAGCTCCAGCATGGGAACATAGCTCAATGACCGCAGGGATGCAATCGGAGTCAAACCGTTGCTTGTGCCCTACAATGGGTTGAAACATAGTTCGGAGGTGGAAGGCCTCGACAGCTGTGAGGATGTCAATGACAGTGGCAGTGATCCATTTGTGCTCCTGGTCCTTCTTGATGCGCTTGAAGTTGAAACCATGGCAGGTTTTGATGTGATGTCCCCTTTCACCAACGTATACCTCGGGGCAATATCTGCAAGAGTATTGAGCTGATTTGAATGAATACCAAATGTGGTAGGGTAAAAGTAGATTCAAAAACAAATTATACTACCGGGAGTTTACTAAAGCATTGTGTCACAGCAGGAGGAAAATGCTAATCAGTCAAGTTTACTAAAGCTGCATTTTGTACCAAGATCATGTCTTAAGGAGATTTGTCAACCCTTGATCATTTTCAAATAAGAAGGTTTTGTTATGAATGAGGAGAATAAATCCAGCTCTATTTAGTAAACAACAGAGAAAAATTCCCTAAACATATAGGTAGTAAGTACACTTGTGAATTCTCTCATCACAGCCAAAGGTAAAAATATTTTCTCTGTTCATTCCCTGTGTGGCAGAGATTTTCCCATGCGAACGGTCAATCCGACACCACAAGCAAAAAAAAGGTATGTCTAAAATGATGCAACATGCAAAGAATTCAGTCTATAAGGAGAGGGGACTCGGATTTTTACGTGAAAACTCAGAATGGGAAAAACCACGGGAGGAGAGAGGAGGAATTCACTTTCTTTCTTTGTGTTACAGTGAGGGTTTACAATACACTTTTTCTTTTTTTCTCATTTTTTTTTCCTCTTCAGTCAGCTTCTTGGCCGCCCCTTCTTTCTTCCTTCTTTCTTCTATATGTAGTCGATTTGTGCTGTAACGGATGGAGCGGATCCTCCTCCGTAATTCATGATCTACTGTTAAGATCCTTAAGATCCTTTCATATCTTTTAGGATCACTGCACTTCTTTGTTGGGATTGGCATGTCGGGATATCTGCCATCATCCGTAACCAAAATAGGGGAGGTGTTTAGAACGTAGGAAATATCGTAGCAATGCAACTATGCTAGGGATACGGATCTCCTGTTGCTTAGCTGTGTCCAGCGAGAGTCAAGGAGATGTCAGGTGGTCGAGGATGTCGGGGATTTTAAGGAACTTGGAGTCGCGCGGTGTCTCGGGTTGGACTGGAGAGTCTCTCTCCTCAGGGTTGCATATATGTCGACTGAAGTGTTGGGAGTGTTGTCTGCTTGTGGTACTTATGAGGCGGTCGACACGTGTCGCGATCTCTGGGTTGACCAGATCTTGACCACTACACTCTGGCTTCTGACGATGAAAAGGTATCGAGGAGGTTGTTCACTGTTAAATTGCAGGGGTAGGCTTGGATGATTTGCTGTATGTGCTGGCTAGGAATGTCTGTGGGCAAAGCACATGAACTTCACATGTTAGTGTGGGTCACGATGTGTGGGTCTCTGTGGAACAAGTGAAACCACATAATGCACAACAGAAAGAATGGAGTCGAATAGAAACAATAGAGAAGACCATTAATATACTCCAGTGTTCGCAATCTCGACCGAGTCGTATCCGACTCGGCGTGGTCCAAGATGACTCAGATGCCCGAGTCATTGAGCAGATCCGAGTCGAACTCGGATTGGTTCCGACTCGGAGCCGACTCAACCGAGTCTTGGAAGACTCGGCCGAGTTGGGCGAGTCGGATCCGAGTCGGATCCGATTCGGGTTCGACTCGGATCTTCTCAATAAGGCCAGTGAGTTGTCGCCTATAAAAAAAAACACTTACTTGCCCTCCAGATCTCCCGTCGCCGACTGAGGGAGAGTCGTCGTCGTTGCTCCGCCGGTACTCCCTCTGAGCTCTCTCTCCCCCCTCACTCTCTCTCTCCCTCTCTCTCCCTCTGTCCCTCTCCCTCCCTTAGTCTCGCTGTCTTCTCTCTCCCCCCTCTCTCTGTCAATCTCTTCCCTCTCTGTCTCTCTCCCCTTGTCCCTCTCCGTCTGTCCTCTCTCTCCCTCTCTCTGTCTCCCCCCCTTGTTCCTCTCTCCCCCTCAGTCTCTCTGTTCTCTCTTCCCCTCTTTCTCCCTCGACCTCTCTCCCTCTGTCCCTCTCTCTCTCCCTCTCCCCCCTCTATCTCCGTCGATCTCTCCCCCTCTCCGTTTCTCTTTTCCCTCTCCTTCTGTCCTCTCTCTCCTCCCTCTCTCTGTCTCTCTCTCTCCCCTGTTCTCTCTCTCCTCTCTCTCTCGTCTCTCTCTCGCCTCTGTTCCTCTCTTCCTTTAGTCTCTCTCTATTTATTTTAGTTTAAATTAACTTTAATTTAGTTTAATTTAATATAATATAATTTTGTGATTTTATTTAAGTTAGATAATTTAATAATTTTATTGAAGTTAGGTAATCAATTTAATTTAGTATAAATTAGTTTAGTTTAGTTTAATTTAATTTAGTGTTTTGTGTGCTAGGTGATATGTTTTGAATATGTGATACATGAATTTTGATGTCTACATTTTTTTTACGATTTATCATGATTTTTTTCATAATTTTTTGAGCTATCTATGTAGCGTTTTGCGCGTGTTGTCCGGTTCCGATCTGAGTTGCCGAGACCGATCCGTCTCGGTGCCGGCCGAGACCGCAACTTTGAACTATGATATACTCTCTTTAAGCTTTTCATTGTTGGTATTCTTTTCCTTAAAAAAAAAATCTAAATTAGATCCATCAACAACAACAACAACAACAACATAGCCTTAATTGAATCTTTGAGGTCCTATAAGAATCCTTTTTTTATTAATTTATCTAACTTAGATACCCATATCAGTAATTTGCTAAATCTCCTGTGAATGGAACATGTTTGGTTTTCAATTAGTATCATCCAGCATGCATTTTTAGAATTCCTATAATCCGTTCCTTCTATTTATAGCATGTTTTACCACCCCCCACCCCCCCCCCCCCCCCCCCCCCCCCCACAAAACCCAAAAAGAAAAAACCACGAGCATCGTTGGAAGGACAAGAAGCACCTAGGTTTCCGAGAATTCACAACAGAACAGATATGACGAAGATTATTTGTCTCCTAAATATCTGGTAAATCTATTGTAAGCCATAAAATACTATGCAAATTAACAACCATCATCTCACACTTCAGAGAAGTCTCGCATTACAATCTTGCATCAACACATACTATTTGATTAACAATATATATAAAGCTATTCAGCACATACATATAAATTAATGGAATTAAGAAATAACATTGGAACTTACTTGCATGACTTGACTGGAATTGTTCTGAGAAGAGTAGAAAAATCTTGTATCAAAAGTTTTCTGGCCTCAAGGACATCATACGCTACTGGAATCATGCTCTTCAAAGGGTAGTCTTTTGCCCTGTTATTTATTCTTTCAAGGATCATGGGACGAAGTTTTTTCCAGTCAATGTTCGACCTATAACATCTTAGATGCGTGAGGGAACATGTGAGTTCTTCCCTGAGATAATGCTAAACTTTCTGCCTTAAAGCCATTGAACCTGTATTTAAAGGTTTGAAATTCTAAAGAAGAGTTCTACAACTTTTTCTGTTGAGAGAAACGACTGAAGCTACAACACTATTAAATAAAGGATAGCTGGAAGTTGTTCTGCATAGGTAAAGCAAACAATACCGACAACAAAATTACTTAAAACTTACCATATGTCATATGTCTCGCTTCAATGGAGATTTTTACGCTGAAAAGGTACAACTAAAAATGGTTTCGCATAAAGGTTTTTTTCTATAGTCTCTGGTATGATATGCCATCCTACTACAAGCCCATGATATTAGTTTACTAAACATAAACGAACCAACCAACTTCATTCTTTTACGACCAACCTATAATCACACAGATCAAAAATAAATTTCACAACTGTCTCATGCTCACTTTAGAATACAAACAGCACGAAACAAAAGACCTTCAGAATAGGACGCATTTCTGCTCGTAATTCCTACCCGACTTCTATCCAATTCAAGCTTATTTGAAGTGTTAAAACAGTCGACAGTTCCTTTTTCATTTAGATTCATCTTATATGAGATGGACAAAACATTATTCAACTTACTTGGCTTCTTCTTTTAGTAATACTACATTTCAAGTAGTTCACGTGGAAGAGTAAATTACTTATCCACACCAACAGGATCCAACAAGCTCTACAATTTACCTACTGTGATTTGTAAACAAAAAAAAAAAAAAAAAAAAAGAACAGCAACAGCACAGCACACTGCATTTAAGGATACCCACTTTTATTTACTGAGGCATTTCATCGAACAACTATCGTTCAACTCTCACTTCTCGTCTAAACTTTTAAGGGAGTTAGTTCATTTAGAAATTTCATCGAACAGGTTCCGTTCCTATACCTCAAACGCATGAATTGCAGACGAGTAAAGTTTTGGAGATAACCCATGTTGTTTATTTATTGATCTCTAGGGTCTAAAATTAGAAGAGAAAAAAGAGAGAATTAATAACAGAGAGAAAGTGAAGGACTTTGTACCTGCGGTTTGAAGTTCAATTACAGAGGAAATCCCACAATCGCCGCCCGCCGCCGCCGGTGATCTCAGACCTCCGGTACGAGCTCGACACGTCCCTTTAACATGGGGCCCGGCTCCAGATGGGCCCGTTGATTGTTAATACGGCCCAATCCAAATAAAAAAGAAATCCATAAAAAAAAAAAAAAAAAAAAAAAAAGACCACGCCGTCACCCGATCCCGTCACCGCACCCAAAGCAACGCCGAAGAGAAATCGGAGTCCGTTGCGTGTTGGGTCCACGTGTACGCTACTAAGACCTATCGTGGCGGTAACCTCACCTGGTGTCTCCGTACCGCGGTCCGGTAAATAAGGGCCCTCCCCTGCCGAGGCGAAAGCAAGTTCTCAGAGTCTCATCAAGGTTCGATATTTTTCCCTTTTATTTTTTTATAATAATAATAATTTAGTTTGTAATTATCTTAGAGTAAGTCTTGACCTAGATCTTTTCGATGTTTTTATTTGGCTAATTTAAAATTAGTTCGACTTCATCCAGAATTTGGCGAAAATTCTTCTGCCTGTTTATAGTGATTCTTTTAGATTAATCTCTTAAAGGTCTCGTCTTTTTACCTGTACGTAGCCTTTGGTTGGTCTTTATTATAATTCATGTATTTGATTCTGTAATTTTAGATTAGGTGTATTTATTTGATTTACTTGGTATGTAGATCATGCCCATAATTCTTCGAGATTATGTTCCATATATGATTCAGGATTTTGTCTAGTAATGATTATCTCTGAGTTCGTTTATATGATGCCGTTGGTAATGATTGATGATTTGTGTCTTGATTCTGTAATTTTAGATTAGGTTTTTCTGGGATGTTTGATTGTGGTCTTTATGGTACTTTATAACTCTACTAGAGTTATATTCAGTCTAGATTTTGATTTTAGAATCTCTTTCATACGCCTAATGATTTTAGATCATCCTCTTCTCTGAAGAAGTGGAGATGTCTTTGATATGCAAATCAAATGCAATGGAGGCTGGAAAACAAATAATACAGAGTCAGTAACAGTGGAAATAAATTACATGATAAATTAATTCTAGTACAGAAAATTCTCGAGAAAAAAATATATATATTACTAAATTTCACTTGTTCATGATTCAGTAATGAAACTATTTTTTTAGATATTTAATATAAGTTGCCCCAACACTAAAGTTACATCCTAACTCCACCCCTGTATGCAATTGCTTTACATAAAACTCAGGTTTTGTCCAACTTTTCTCAGCATTTTCTTAGCCTTAGAGAAAAAGGGAAAATTAAAAGAGAAGGCAAAAACAGAATTGAAAAAAGAAAATTAAAAAAAAGGAAGAGAAAAAAAGGAGGGAAAGCTTTTCTAACTCTTTCAAATTAGATACATTGGTACGTTTTTTGCTTGGACCTCCCACCACTAACAAATTGAGACTTGCCGTATTACATTGAATCTAAGACATGTCAAGATCAATAATGGGAAGACAGGAGAGGGCACGGGGTCAATATGTTATCTACTACTCAGCTGAAATTCCAAGTCCATACAGAACTAATAAATATAAGAAATCACAATTTCTGTTATGGCAATTTCTTACGTCAATGACACCAATAGTTAGGCATGTAACCGGTTCAGTTTCGCCATTAGATTGAAGGTGATATAACAGAATAAGCCATTAGGTTGTGAAATTGGATACAAGTTAGGATGTTTCTTTTTTCTTCCTGCTTTGAATGCATTTGATATTGAAATCACTATATATATATATATATATATATATATATATATATATATATATATATATATATATTATATTCAGATTTTGTTAAAAGTTATAATAAAAAGCAATTTGACGGAATCTGCTAACAAAACATGAGATAATAGAGCTATAATTTTCATTCTGATTCCGAGGGGTCACTTCAAATTTCTTCACAAAAAGGAAAGAAAATCACCTTAGCTCATCAGTTGAAGCATAATGTCAATCCATGCCTTCAACGAAATCTTCCTGCATAAAAATTAAACATGAATCAGTGAATAATTCCAACAGAAACCTCACATTTTTTTTAAACGAGGACATCAGGGAGACAAATAAAAAAAATTTCCTCTATTCTAATCGATGACGGATCTGTGAAGAGCGAGGGATGGATGGATGAATGGATCAATTGAGAGGAAAGAGATTCTGTGAGACGCGAGAGAAGAAGAGCCAGAGATGGGTTTTTTAGCATCTGGTGTGAAAAAAGCTAGGAATGGCTCCGGAAGATTTTGATTCGGAAAGGGTCGGCTCGAGCCTATCAGGTCGGATACTCAACAACAGCAACTATTAATTTGTTAATAGTAAAATTTGGTTTGCAAATCTTAGGAGTCTCTCTCTATGGTTGATCTCATATTTATGGGAAAGGAAACTAGTAAAATTAGAATTATGTTGATGTTGATGTCCAATTATTATTTGAGATGATTCATTGTCTTTATATTATAATGGCTTCTTACTGTGGAAGTTAAACATGTAAACTTTTATAGCATTAACTTGGGGTTTTCTCATTGGGAAACTTATATTTGTTACTCTTTTTGTTTTTAGGAAATATTATATTTTATGGTACTAAAGAATTTGACAGTTAAATATTTGACGCTTCAAATAACTATTTTGACATTGTGATCTATAACTCTCCCCTTCCCCGTATTACTTTTATTTTTCTAGCACACTTTGTGCTTTTCAGTTGGCAATGTCAAGTTGGGTCTGTAAATCATAGTATCTCAATCTAAAACAGATTAGTATGAAAATGCTTCTTTTGAATTATAGTTGATCATTAACGAGGATAAAATTCAGAAGCCGTGTGATAAAATTGCAAGGTAATGAAAACAATTATAACTTTATAACAAAAACAATTATAAAAAAAATCCTTTCAGTTGCTATTGCTCATTCGAAGATTTCCTTGTCTTCTCTTCTTCCTTTCATTTTTTTGTTGTTGTTCATTCATTATCTAGTGAAGTTTACAAAGAGACTAGTGTTTTTTATGTTTTGATTGTAGGTCCAAGGAAAAAAGATAGTTATCATAGTCCTGATGACGGTTTTTTTCATTCTTTTGAATGACTGAAGCTTTTTTTTTTTTTTTTGCTTTGCAACTAATTTTATGTGTTTCAATGGAACTCAATGATTGCGTGATTGGAATTTTACTTAAGCCACTATGATGAATCAAACCAATAAGATTTTTTGAAGCTCGGTTTTATATTGCAATGAAGTATTGCATGCAGCAAATTTTGCACTCTCCTTTAACAAATCTGATATTGGTGCATGCACCAAAAGTTGTCTTTCAGTTTGACAAGTCTCCACTTGCAATGATTGGGACTGCAAAAGGTTTATTTTTATGTTGCAACTGAAATTTTAATTACAACAACTTGTGGTTTTTTCTATCACAAAGATATAAAGATATCATGATGTTGCTGTTAGAAATTTTGCTAATTTTTTTACCTGATTCCAAGAAATTATTAAATTTAAATAAATACAATAAACTATATACCATGACTATAACTTTTCTTGGTTTTTTTTTTTTTTTTTTTTTTTGAGAAATTTGTTTTTTATGAAAGTTCTTTATAGTTTATTTTCTTTTGAAAAGTTTTTGATAATTTTTTAGAACATGTGATAGTTTTCTAAGATTAGGTTCATAAATTCATCTCGGGTAAAAGGGTATCTATTACAGCTTGGCCCAATAGGGTTTTTTGGTATTTTAATTGCAAAATATTGTATTCCATTTGATCACCCATTCAAAGGGCAATTTTTTTTTAAAAAAAAATTCTATTTCTGAATTTAATAAAAATAAAGACCTCTAAAAAATTAATTATAAAAATTGATACGCAGAGTAGTTTCGCCTCGTTTGTGTGGCACTAGGGCGCCGCGGGGTGGTAATTTTTTGGTCGGGCGTGGTGAATCGGACGCAAATTTGTAACAATTTTTGGTCTGGGTTTGGCGAATCCGGATGTAAAATTGTAATAATTTTATGTCCGGGTTCAACAAACCCAGATCTAAATTTTAGGTCCTGAGTTTTATGAAAGGCAATAGCAAATAGTGGGGTAACTAGGATATAACTTTAGAGTTGGGGCAACTTATATTGGATGTCTAAAGAATGAAAAGTAGTTTCTTTACTAAATCGTCAACAAGTGAAATTAAGTAACACATGTTTTTCTGGGAATTTTCTGTACTAGAACTAATTTGTCATGTTAATTTTTTCCATTGTTACTGAATTATGTATTATTTTTTTTCCAGCTCTCCATTGCATTCTAGCAAATAACGGAAAGTCTTTTTGGCTGTAAGATTTCGAATTTGGACGACCCTTTTGTGTTATCTCACCTTACACATACTCAATGGATCGGCAAGCACATGAATATGCAGTGGCAATGGCTTTTGCTCAGCAGCAGCAGCAGCAGCAAGCTGGCATTCAGCAGCAACAGCATTTTGGTTTCCACCAGCAACCTCATCAATTTCCTCAGCAGGTCCATGGCCCGCCCTTCATGCCCCCTCATCCTTCAATGCAGCAGTTCCCCTACCATCGCCACCTGCCTCCACAGCAACAACTCTATCCTCCCCACAACCACCCCCTCCATCAGCAACCGCCACCATCATATGTGCCTCATCTGCCACCACATCTTGCATCTCCTCCTTTCATGCATCCATTTGAATCGCCCCCTCCCCTGGCTATGCCTCCTTCAGATCCTGAGCTGCACAAAAGAATCGATAAGTTAGTGGAGTATTCTGCCAAGAATGGCCCGGAGTTCGAAGCTATGATCCGTGAGAAGCAGCAGGATAATCCTGATTATAGTTTCCTCTTTGGTGGAGAGGGGCACAATTACTATCGGTACAAGCTCTGGATGTTCACTAGACCGCCTGGTTCAGCTGTCAACCCATCCTTTCCTTCGTCTTCCATGCCTACAGTGTCTCCTCATAGCCCCTTGTTAAATCAACCAGCCCTTAACGCTCCTCCTCTGGGTGCTGTACCTGGACCTCCGGCTTCCTTGCTGGCGTCACCTCCATTGCATCAGCCTTCTTATCCGCCCTATTTTGATCAGCACCAACAACCTTCATACTCCCAACCTTTCTTGGGCCAGGGCCGAGCTGATTATGATTCAACTAGGGGGTTTAAGGGCTTGTCTGGGCCACTTCCATCCGATGTTGCAGTGGAGCTTAATAGTGTGCTTGGCAATCTTACGGGAACCAAAGAGTCAATCAAGGGAGCCAAGATGTGGTTTATGCAAAGGTCACCTTTTGCACCAGCACTTGCTGAAGCCCTTCGAGAAAGAATCTTTACTTTAGA
Source organism: Agave tequilana (assembly GCA_038442645.1). Lineage (NCBI taxonomy): Eukaryota > Viridiplantae > Streptophyta > Magnoliopsida > Asparagales > Asparagaceae > Agave > Agave tequilana. The sequence goes on from JAVJIF010019725.1 coordinate 25,312, forward strand.
TGATTCCGAACGACAACTCCATATAATTTTTCTGGCTAATGATATCCTGTTCGACAGGTACTTGATGTCATCTTTTTGGTTTTAGCAACTCATTTACAGCAAGAAGTTTTCATTTGATATCTCCACGACAGCTTTTTCTTATCTACGAACTATTAGTTTGTGTCAATCCATATTCATCTCTTGATCTTGACTAGTTTCTGACTAATCAATAGGGAGTTGATCTATTAAAGTTTTTTGCTCTATGTTTTTGTTACAAACATGTACCATTACTCCATTTTCTGATGTGAGAATCAAATCATGCGACATGACCATTTTTATCCAGTTCTACATCACATCAGTCTGTCTTGTTTGATAATCCTCACCTCTGTTCTCCGTTCTCTTGTTTGCTATTTGATTCTGATGATTAAAATTCATTGTTGTTCCTAATTTATGGCTTTGTTAATAATGTACTTTCCTGTGAGATCTTAGTTTATGATTACCACAGCCCTGAATTTTAGAGAAGAGCAAACAATAACCCCATTATTCTTTTTCTTCAAGGACAGGAAGAATCTTCAATCATTTGATTGATATGTGGAATAGATAATTGATGAAGATTTGCTGCCTAGGCTCTTTAATTTTTCCCTGCTTTTTGTCTCACAATTTGTGGGAACTGTTTGTTATTAGCCATTCATCTTACTTTATTGGTTTTTAGTTGTTTAAGCAGGCATCTTTCGTGCCTTTTTAGCCTTTCCAAAATATAAGTTATTTTGTTACTAAGGTTTCAAAGGGGCCGGTTATTCATCAAGGAGGTGACCGCTTTGCAAAGACCATGCTGTCATTATAGTCGCTGTCATTATAGTATTAATCCCTGTAATCATGAAATATCTATAAACTTATGTTTTCTTTGTTCAGATGTTATCATGTTAGACAATTCATATCTATACTCGTTATTTGGCACTTTAACCTTAAACAGAAGGACTGAGGAAGGAACTTTTTAATATTACACTCTAGTTAAATACTTTTAACTTTCTTTTACATTATAATTTATTATGGTATTCAAGTTGCCAAAAATGTGTCCAAATAACTACTTATTACTTAACATAGCTTAACTATATTCTCAACATCTAAGCTTTCATTAAAAGTAAGATGGATTTTGAATTGTCATTTCTAGTTCAACAGTTCAAGGCAGGGTTGACCAATTTAAATTACTGATTTAATTGAATATTTATCCCTCTTTGACTGGTTGGTGTTGCCAAGTGGCAAACTATGAGCCAGTTGGATGGGTTGACGGAGGACTTAAAATGCTAATTCAGATGCATCCTTAAGTTAAATAGGGGTTGCATTTTTTTTAAAAACTTTCGCTCTCTGTCAGATAGATAAATGCAATAATTCATAAGGTTGTTTAATTGAATTATGACATTTAGAGGATCATGTTTTCTATTGGGAGTCAGTTTTGGTATCCCAAGAGCCATTTAATAGCCTATATAAAGGCTAAATCTTCTTGAGAAATGTTGACTGATGATGATTGAATTGTGGACAGTTGAAGACTGAAATCATCTTATTATATTCTTCCCTATCTTTTATGCCCCCCTCCCACCAAAAAATAAACATGCGCGCGCGCGCCCGCGCCCGTGCACACACAGTGGTTTCATCTTTATTCAGAGCTGTACAGCATCAAGTAATAATCCTAAGTACCTCCACTTAAGCAGGACCAGAGCTTTATCCTCATATATAGTGATCTTCAGGGTTACATGAAGGGTAGAGAGATCTATTTTATCTCGCAATTAGTTTTGTTCATTCAAACGAGTGCATCATGCCATAGTTCCCTTAAGCAGAATGATTGTTAGTGTTATGGTGAGGGTTGAGGTTATCATATTTATATTCTAACAAGTTTAGGCAAAGAGAAGACAGTAAGGTTTTTGTCCCCCCCCCCCCCCCCCCCCCCCCCCCCCCCCTTTTCTTTTCTTTTTCTAATATTAAAGTGGTTTTGGAATTATGTGCGTCTCTCTCTCTCTCTCTCCCCCCCCCCCCCCCCCCCCCCTCCTTATCTGGGGTGGGATGACAGTTATGTAATGCATGACACACAAGCAAAAGAGCATACTTAAAACACATCTCATTGCTTAACACTGTGTGTCATGCAAATCTCATTTACCACTGCAGTATCTAAGTAGGTAGTATATAAGCCAAAGGAGCAAAGTTGAAAACAAATTGTAACAATAAATTATAAGAGAGCATGTAGTTTGTGAAATTTATCTCATTTAATTTAGTATACAACATATACTGATAAGTGACTAATGTTATAGAGTTTCTCTGCTCTTATAATACAGAGGTTAATTATTCTGCATCTTTTACACTATAATACTTGCTTGGTAGCTTTCTCTGACTTAAACAATGGCCTTTTTATCTACGTCGACGTTTAGGCAGCAACCTGAGGCAGCACTGATTCTTCTGTGTGAGGATTTCTTCTATTCTTGGTCTTATTTAAGATACTATGTTGGTACTGTGGTCCAAATATTCCTTCTTGTTGATCCCTTTTCCTGTCCTGCAATGTCTAGTTTATTTACATAATTTGTGAGATTTAAACTCAAGAAGCATCAGTTAAATTTTCTAGTTGAAATTTAATTGCAGCCTTATCCTTTTATTTCTTAATTATTTGTAGAGGCCAAGGCGAACAGGAAAGTACTGTGGACTGTGTCTAGCCCATTCTTAACAGAAATAGTGTTTGATAAGCCAATTGCATGTATTAGAGGTAGTGATGTTCTAGAGTCAGTAGGATAATCATTTAATGCGTGGTTCAAATGGCTCAAAGGGAAGCCAGATCTTGTTCACATGTCATTCATCAGATGATAATTTGGTTTAGTTAGTTTGACCAGATCTTTGTACTGGTCATCATGTTTGCCAGCACCTTTTGCAAAGGCTATTCCACCTTTTGTGGGAATCCATCTGGTTTCCTTTTCTTCCGCCATTTTTTGAGTCCATGCTGGCATAAGCTGTGAACTTATTATGTGTGGCTCCTAGCTTCAAGTTCAACCAACATGAGAAACGCATGAGAAACCTCATCTTCTGATGTATATACTCTATTGAGGCGCAGGGATGGTTATGTGGTTATTTGGAAATAGGAATGAATGTTTGTCCCAGACTGGGGATACTTGAATTAACTCCAATCATTTTCCTCACCTTTAGTTCTTGTTAGGAAAAATGACAAGAATCATACAGTGGATCTGCTGAAAGGTGATCTGGTTTATCTAGGCATATTAGATACCATTATGCAATTATTTGCTTTTCTGATATGGTAAAAAAGATATGAGATGAGAAATGAGTGTGTAGGTTAGAATGGCTTCTAACTGAGGATAAAACGGGCAAAATTCTGTGTGATTGTTTTGTTCATGAGAAATGCCAGCATAGACTAATGACTCCACCAGTTCAGAGAGTGTGGTGGAAGTAGCCGTTAAGACTTGTCTGCCAACACAACATGATCTTTAAGCAGTAAAATTTTGAAATAACAGTTGCTAATTTATATAGGTGGTGAAATGGTTCTTGATAAAGCTGAATGGAGAAAAAGAGTTCAGGTTGGTGACCCCAAACAATTGGGAGAAATGTTTTGTTGTTGTTGCTGTTGGGCAAGTGATGGACCAAAATCGTCTACCCTATGCTTCTGAAATAGTATATATCCAATCATTTTTGTTACCTAGGATGGATCATTTATCATCAGTGTGATTGAGTAGGATCTTCTCCATGAATTCAAAGTAGGATGAGTGAATTGGAGAAGTGCTCTGGGAGTACTATGTGACCACAGAATGCCATGAAGTTGAAGGGAACGTTTTCTAAAATGGCCATATGACCAGTCATGCTTTATCGAAAAGAATATTGAACAATTAAGAACATGTCCAAAATAAATGGAATGCAGCCGAAGTGAGCATTGAGATGGATGAGAAGCATTGAGGTAATTGATAGGATATGAAATGAGCATATTCTTATAGTCATAATAAGACTTGAGATAGAGGATTAATAACAGACAGCTCAGGATGGTTTACATGTACAACAGCTTACAAAACTGAATGAAGAAAAAAGACCAGTCAAACCCAAGATGTGTTGTTGGTGTATATATCTTATTTTTGATGTCTTTTTCTATCATACTAGCAACTTTCTTCAATTCATTTACACTTTATTCGTTGCATTTGTTTTATTTCTTGTGGAAATGATGTGTGAACCTCACACCTCTGTTTTTCCCTTTGTTTCCCTTCTACTTTTGCCAGCTTGCAACGCCGGGTAAATCCTCAAGATCTTGACAATGAGGCCCTTGCATTCAAGCCTGTATTGGGATCCATGCTCTGTAGAATTTACAACAATCCACATAACAAGGAAGCAAATCAGTCTCGGTTGGAGAAAATTCTACAATTCTGGGCATCAAAGGAAGTCTATGATCAGTCAACTATAGCTAGTCTTGAGAGCGAAATGACTGGCGGGCTGCCTTCACATTCAGTGTCTCAAAAAGAATCTGTCACAGGTCTCTCTCTCTCTCTCTCTCTCTCTCTCTCTCTCTCTCTCTCTCTCTCTGAGACAAGTGAGCAAGACTGCTCACTCATGCACTCCCGTGCACACGCATCTTAAATCATGCACAGGACAAAACAGATGCAAACACCCATTTTCTGTCACTCTATTTAATTTTTTCCTCTTTTCTTTTCTTTTCTTTTCTTTTCTTCTCTCATGGGGTCTTTCTTTATTCTTTTTAATTATATTAAGATCAAAACCTGAATGGCTCGTCTGAAGCCTACCATTTCTTATTTTTCATTTCTGAAGTTTCAGGCCTCACTCTTGCTTTGTCATTTTCCCCAACTCTCCCAAAAGAGGGTTAGTAGAACTTAGTATCACAATATGAAATATAGTTTCGGGTTAAGTTCTTGACATCACATGTCAGATCTAGAGTGAACACAGAGGTGGCCCTTTCCTGTCTTTATGATTTTAAGCCTTGTTCAATTCTATTAGCAGCTCAAGTCAGACATTGCCATACTCTATCCTCCTGTGGCATACAAGACACCTGATTCAGTGCCTACATTTCCCATGCTGATTACTTGAGTGAGAATGCACACTGATGGACATTAGATGTACATTTTCTTGGTGGACTGTTTAAATGATGGCATACTCTTCTCATCCTGTTTGCTTGATGCTCACATTTTCTTCATTATGTTGGTTGATGTACTGTAGTTAACTATTAGTTCCTAGGATAACCTCAATTTTCTCTTCCAAATTCTTCCTATTTGTATTGGAAGGCTAAACCTTGCTTTTGGACTTCAAATGATGTTGGTGGTGATCATTCTATGAATGACTTCTTTTTTGAATTACTTATACAATAATTACAGCAAGATTTCAGGTTTTCCCTAGATTTTCCATCTTTCAGAGCCCAGAATACATCTGGACTTCCAATAGCTATTACTGGGAGTACCTGGGACAGCACTTTATGCAGTGGAACGTTTATACATGGAACCCATGATTATATATGGAAACCATGCCACTATCAAGGATTTATGGAATTCAAAATTGTGTGTATCTAGTGGAAATTACTATGGCACACATGCATTGGATTATGTTTAAAGGTATCATGCAATATTTCAGTTAATTTAAAAAAATGCACATTCAACTACCAAATCATGCAAGTACCACACTCTGAGAGTATATGAAATTCATTCAATCAAAGGAAACCTGTATTTTTTTGGGGGGTGGCGTAACAAAGTAAATCTGTCTTCCCGTTAGTGATCAAACAGATCTCTCTCTTATGGAAACAACTCCAACAGAAGGATGGAAGTTCAGAAGGTTACGGCTTCCTCCAATTATATATTCTTTTAACATGCCATTGAGATTTGTAAGGAAATAGACCAAATTAGAAATTCTGAACCGTTTCTCTTTAATGCTGCTGTGGAAAGCATGGGATATTAGGATGCTAAATAGCCTCGAGCTGATGATAGTGTCCACTCTGGGAGAAATGTTCTTTTGTTTAGATGGTGAGTGATTCTGAGTTCTGAAGTGGGCTGGTTAAAATCTGTGCTTTTGTTATTCATCAGTACACACGAGGTGTTCTAGAGTCGGGTATGTTAGTTTTATTTCTGCTAATACTTCACTGGCAGACATATAGAGGCTCTAGGAAGATGTTAGGATTGAGAGACTCGAATTTCTTAAAGCTCGATTATGGGTGGAGTGGACTCCGTCTAATATGTCCTAGCTTTATTACAGTATGCCCTTCCTGAGTCTAATAGAGCAACAAAAAACAACCACCGCAACAAACAACGACAACAACAACAAAGCTTTAACCCAAAAAAATTTGGGAGCGGCTACATAAATCCTTTTCTTTCATTCTACAAAAGCTTCCCCTTTCTAATACACTATCTTTTGTTTCCCTTATTTACAAGGATGACAAGACTTCAATTAATCAAGTAACTCTCAAGGGGACCTTTGCACATTTACCTTGAAGGCAATCAACTATTTCTTGAAAGTTACAATGATCCACTGACCAACAAAATTATTAACTCACAAGAAAATCTCATCTTTTGAAATAAAACCAATGTATCGAAGAAACACTACAAGTTAATTGCTTGTCTAATTCAGCATACAGATGTTCTTTTTAGAAGAAATCCCATCCTCCTGCACCTTAGAAAGAAGAATATTCCTAAACAAGGAAAATTCATGTCCAAAATTTGGAACAGGAAAAAAAAGATTTCGTATAGTCATAGTGATTGGGTTGGGATGATTGAGCGAAGGAGTAAGATATGAGAGAAACCATGACAAAGTGAGAGCTAGGGGGACAAAGGGGGTTAGTTTCTCCATTGAAAAATGGACAAGGGATCAAATCAAGTAGGCAGATATAGATTGGGCGCTGGGCGGTGAGCGGTGAGAGACGGGCGTCTGGATGAAGGTTGATCTGAGCTCAGGATTTGGGGAACATATTATTGTGGGTGTCTTGTCTAGAATTCTCTTTATTCCAAAGGACGGAAGCTGAAAGATGAATTGGCAGATAGGTTTCTTGAGGCTATTTGGGTTTCAGTTCAAAACTAACTTCTGTTGACATGTTCTATATCCAAATGTCAGAATGGAAATGCGTGATAGGTCCAAACTGCATGGACTTTCCCCCCCTTTTCTTATAGGTAGTGGAAATATTTCAGATTTTCTTTTGTACATATCTAACCATGGTTATCCTATCATTATTTAAGAATCATTACCATAAGGATTTTCTTGAGTTTGGAAATGAAATAATTTGGATCAAACTCATAAAACCTAGGGCCCACAACAAGATAGGAATCACAAATACAAATACGAACATACGAGAGATTCTACGTGGTTTGGCTGTCCAACCTTGGCCTACGTCCACGGGACATAAATATGCTATAAAAGAGGAATTATACATGCTTCATTAGAGAAGCAGCGATTTTCTTTACCTTATCATCTCTCTCATCTTGTCTCACATTTTTTCCAAAGCTCTACTTCACATCTCACACTATGTTACTAGGAAATCCTAACAGTATCCATCGTTCAATTGTAGCCCACACTACTAAGTGATCCCACTTCAAAGACCCATTTGCACAAAGCCTGCCTGCTACTATCCATTAGACACAAAGATCCATTAGGCACTCAGTGATACTTAACCGGATGTGAGGCACAACCCAACACATCCATCAAAAGTTCTCCAAAGCTAAGAGTCTATAATAACTGTAATTACCTAATCAATTGTCTATTGTTCGATTAAAAATGGGAATAACCTGAGATATTAATTGCTTGAAATAGCTTGAGGATTTAAATAACCTGCAGTCAGAACTCCAAAAATGAACAATTTTGATCAAGTTTTATACACTTTTGGTGATTGCATTAAATGAAGAAACAAAATTTGGGGTCATCATCTAAACATATTGAAACTTGCAGTTCTTTTGGTACTTGCAAGACATAAACTCTCTGTCCAAATTGCAAGACACTTCTAAACTATTGAGATCTTGTATTTATAGGTTATTTCAGATCCTGCAATTTATAATTGGTATTTCTGATTTTTAAATTGAGGTGATCTGACGTGTTGTAGACTACCCATGCAGTAGACCACCTGGATGCATTTGTTATGGACAAGAGTCCCAATAAATTTTCTAGTGCAATCCAAATTTCTCAATTTGAAGTTTATCATTGAATATACTTTGTCATGTCTCAGCTCTCAAGAGGCCTGCCAAAAATTGATTTTAATTCTTTGGAATTTTTGATGCTATAAGGTCAATCTATAATTTGGAGCCTGCCTTTTGATAAGCCCCCACACACAGCCAATAATGCAGGTTATGTAGCTTTGATTGCTCACAACTGATGTGATAGATTTCTTGCTTGACATAACTATGTCAATCTGTTTGAAGCTCACCATGGTAGATGATAGCTCATTTACATCGTTTGTCCTTATGAATGGTCTAGAAGTATGTTGTCTGTCTTGACAAACAACTACAGTGTGACTGGGAATTCTATATACAAGTCCAGAATTTTCCCTGGGTTCAGCTGGTTTTGGAAGACTTGAGATATAGAATTCAATACCTTTTCACATACAAGACAGTTCAACTAAAGCGGAAGCCACACATTCACTTGTCAGTTATTTTTTTATAAACATTCAGAAACACCACCTGTCATTCATTGTCAACAGCATGCATTCTCAGTTTCCATGTTGTACAATGTCTGTGCAAATATAATGCTATCTAAGATCTGTTGGATGGAAGGCCAGCTCAACCAGATTAGTCGAACAGTCCTTTGAAAAAGCTTCTTGACCACATTGATGAACAAGTTACCGTTACCGTTACTTTTCTCTTTTCTAGGTATTTTGGATTCCATAAGTCATAATTAACAATATAGATACTCTTTTTTAATGTTGCACCACTGTTTGACTTTGTCTGAATTTATCCTTGTGCAATAACTAGCTCAACTTTCCGTTCTCAAATATTCCACCCAACTTTTATGTTGCTTGACATTTTTGTTTTACCTTTAAACTTCAGGACAACCATCTTCCCAGTGGCAGCATTCCGAGAAGCAAAACTGTGTGCTAGGCTCCGCCAATCAGCAAGATCCTGAGAAACAATTTCCTCAAGCTTCTCTTCCTTCCCACTACACCCCTACTGTAACTCAGCCGTTTCCATCAAACCAACTTCCAGCTGGCATCTACCCTCCAGTTGTTCCAGCCTCTTTCCCGGCTTCCCTGCCAATTTCCTCGGCTGGTCAGCTGATTACTCAACCCCCACAAGTACCAGAACAAGCCCCACCTCCATATCCACTCTTCCCTCCTGGCCTCATCCCTGGTATGGTCCGCAAAATGCAGATTGGAAGTGGAGTCCCATATTCCCCTATGAGCCCCCTTGACATCCCACCATCATCCCGCCGTCTACTGTCACTCCTTCTGAAATTCTTGACAGAGTCGCCAAATTCTTCAAAGAGATCGGAGAGGTGAACCCGTCAGAGGGGCCAATGAAGGCAACACAGTCCAATCCGGATCATGACTATGAGGAGGATGTCTATGAGCGTGAAAAGGCAGTTAGGAAGGGTGGAGCATGCATTCCGCCGCCAGCAAACCTGCAGCCAGACCCAGAGACTGGGATGTATCCGGACGGGAGTGTCGATCGGAAGGGCGGGTCAGGGCGTTTGGGGCTTGGAGCAACAGCAAATCCTAACGAGGTGAGTCAGTATGATGATGTCTATACATCATACCGAAAACAAAGGAGCACGAGTTATCATTCATCAATGAGTGCTAGAGCCTCAGCAAGGTGATGGGGATATAGTTTGTACCATTAGAAATTTAGTTCAAGGACCCTCATGTACCTTGTACCTGTAAAAATTTAGCTGACGGCCTTATACTTTATTTCTCTGAGATAGCTTGGTATGGTACATGTTAGTGGAAAGTTCAGGTTTCCATCTGTGAGATTGGTGGCCTGCTGGAAGAAGAAAGATGTATGCTGATATTTTTTGAACATTTTGCTCTATGATTAGGAAAGGAAGACCCTTTGTTTTTGAGCATGCATTTTTTGCTACATAAATTTGTTTTCTGGGAGTCTCAGGCCTTGATGCATATTCAGGTAAAGCTTTCTGTGGTACAAGTTTTTCAATGGCTAAGCTGCTTGCTGATTTTTTGACTTTTATACATGGGTCGTTGAGGTTCACAGACTGCTGCTGCTGATAATGAGATAATAGAATTATTACTTAGTAAAGTGATGGGAGAAATGTAATTTGTTTCAAATAGAGTTCAGCATACCAGATACATTTCTTATTTATACAATTGTTGTGTCTGGAATGAATGAGGCTTAAGCAATAATTGCTAATCAAAATTGATGGTGGATGCGTACTACTTTCAGACAAATTAAAACCATGGTCCAAATACAATTCTTGATGACTTTGCAATATGTTTTATGGAGTCTAATCAGTGAGTTTTGTAGAATGAACTTGGTTGAATGAGCTTGATAAACATCATGAGCAATTCATTGGTTTATGCATCCACTAACTTATGTTTTATCCTTTTAGGTTTATGGGAAGCCTAAGCAGTAATCTGGCAGTTTTCTGAATCAAAAGGGATCCTATTTCTTGAGCAACATTCCAGTCCTCCAGATCCTATGGAAAAAGAGTCCTGTTTTCCCAGTATTCTGTGAGCAATTTCTCTCTGTCAGTAGTAACATTTTGGTCAAGATTTGCCTGAAACCATCTCAGTAAGTATTCTACTTAAACCCAATTTTGCAAATATGAATGAGCTATCGGGAAGATAAGTAGTCGGTATGTTTGTTATGTTACGGATGATTTTTGGACTTTTTCCTTTTTCTGTTTTCAGATACATAATTTTCTTGTTATTCTGGATAGAAAAAGAACCTACTGCATGCAAAATTGTTGGCTTTAGGGAAATTTGTAGCTCACTTTTACCTTAAAGGATGAATTATTTCATCTTATAGTAAAGTCTACAAGCTGTTCCCAGGGTTTCCTTTGACGTGATCAAGCTGTGCTCTAGCTTTGCACCATTTGTATATTGTGACCACTGATCTCATTTACTGTCTTGGGGATATTTTTCTTTGTTCTGATACACTTTTGCGGCACTGTTGAATTTGATGGCCTTCCTGTTTTCCTGTATGACTTGTTCATGTTGTACCTCAGCTTTAAGTGACTTCCTCTTGTGTTTATGTGTTCAAGGTGCATTTGAACTCGGAGGTGCTGCTTTTGTCCTGTTGCAATCAGGTAACAAAATTTTTGTTGATGCCTTTTGGAACAGCAAGAAGTAAGAATCAGAAATGAACACCCATCAGTCTAATGTTACTATTATAAATGTTTGCTTTTAAAGTGTTAAATTTTCTGTTGAAAACAGATCGAACCACCACTGCCACCATAAAACACATGCACGCACGCGCGCACACACAGACGAAAAGAGGAAAACCCAAGTACCATTCCCCAGAGAGAGGGAAAAAACAAACAAACAAAAGAAAGATGTCCTCCTGAGAGAGGAGGGGAAACCCAAGAAACACCCACCACTCCCCAGAACATCATTAGCAGAATGAGATATGGCAAAAAATGACAGGGTTAAATTCGTGTTTAATACGGATTCTAACAATAAAAGCATATTTAAAAATACATTAAAAAAGAATGGAAACATCAAATATCAGATAATTAGTCAATTGTGTATAAAACAGCTTAGGTCTTAAAAAAACAGATGTAAAAAACACTGTATGTGCGTGTTCATGCGTGCATGTATGTGTTTTGTTTCCTAATTAGTTTACAGATGTACATAGTCAAGAAAAAGATTACCTAATATTAATAAAACATAAGGAACTTTTGTGTCTATTTTAGTTTATTTAAAATTTAGTTTGATGAATAAATAGGTTTATAACAAAAACCTATATCTAATTCACAATTAACATGGAAAAGTTATTAAAAAAATGTAGTATTAACAACATATTAAAATGGATATGAAACTAGTTCTTTTCAAAAAAAATTTAATAAAAGTGAAAACATTTTGAAAAAGATTTTGACAAAAATATGCATCTGCTCAGACATCTTTCTTTCTAATCGGAGTTTTAAGCATAGAGGCATCAAAATTTTTTACAAAAAACAACAACAGAGTTTTGCTAATTAATGCCCCGAAAAAAAGAAGAAGAAAAATATTGCCCTTATGCACACATGAAAGAAACCACATAAATGCAAAGTTGTTATTTGTGCTCAGACATAAATGAAAAAGATTTTGACAAAAATATGCAGCTGCTCAGACATCTTTCTTTTTAATTGGAGTTTTAAACGTAGAGGCATAAAAAAAATTGAAAAAAAAACAACAACAGAGTTTTGCTATATAATGCCCCAGATAAAAAGAAGAAGAAAAATATTGCCCTTATGCACACATGAAAACAACATAAATGCAGAGTTGTTATGTTATGGGGCTGTTTGTTTGATCGTAAATATCATAAAAATTCGTAATTTGTAAATGGCTTACAACCCAGTTACAACAACGGCGTTTGTTTGGACCGTAATTCGTAAAAGACTTACGCAACTCAACTACCACTCACTCGCAACTCAATTACCACTCACTTACAGCTCACTTACAGTTAATTTTGTGGTCATGCAAATTTGTATTATTTTTTATGTTAATATTAATTTTTTTAATATTTAACATTTTTAGTATTTGTTTGCAATATTAAAACTTTTTAAATCACCAAATAGTTAATATTGTAATCAACTTTTTCACTTACGGCTTACACATTACTACAATCAAATACCGTAAAACACAATACACTTTTCCACTTATAACTTTATATTACCAATCAAACACTGTAAAACTTACATGTAACTCATTTACAACTGTAAAAGACTTTATTAATTACCATTTACGAATTACGGCTAATTACGAAAACCAAATAGACCCTATATGTACAATGTGCATGTCAGATTGTTTCTATAGTCTTAACAAAGTACATATGTTCATTTTACTAAGCACAATGTTATGATTCTCTGTATTGAAGGATGAATGAAGTTATGTGCATAATTTGACAGAAATACCTCTTATATTTTATCTGTACTGTCTAAAGTTTTCTGTTAGACAATATTTTTCACTGTTATCACCATACTTGCTAAAGTTATTTATTCTATTTGTTTATTTTTTTAATATCTGAATCATTGCCATTTTTTTAAACTATTAATGGCAATATTTCAATATGCATCTGGTTCGCCTCATGACATCCTGGGCTGTGGTATGTGATGTATGGTATCTAGAGCCTCAGTATCCAAGACCAGGAGAGGCATCAATTGACTTTGCTGAGAGGTATATTTTTATATATTTCAACTAATTTCAAGCACCAAATATGAAGAAAATTGTTCTAACTTTAATTATCTATATTTTTCACATTATGCAGGGTTAGAGACATGATCTTAGTTTGAGCTGGCCTCGAGAAGGGATGGGTATTTAAAGTACTTCTGGCCAAGCCCTATGCTTACTGAACGTAAGTATGTAAAAAGTCTTTATTACAGGTCTACTACATTATTGCCATCATTTATTATTGTATTGTTTTTGAGATTGACTCAACTTATGATAATTGAATATTTTTTAATCAGGTTCCTTCAATTCTCTCTCAAATATTAGGAGGCCACCAATTATTCACATGAATTAGCTTTATAATGTAAAACTATGGCAGCTTGGTTTTTTCTTACTTTTGATCAGTTCCATACTTGGGAAATTTAATTGTAGTTTTTGGAGTTCAAGTTACAGTCATTAATTGCATAATTTGGTCAAAGGGTTCTTAGTTAGAACATTGATCTCATATTCACCAAAATTTTGCTGCAAGTTCACCAAAACTTCTGGCATTGATCTCATTTTTTGGTCAAAGGCTCTTTATAAGAGTATTGATCTCACTGCAGTTTTGAGTCTCATTTCAAAGCCTCTAACAATAGTTCAGTTAAAAGGAGTGATTGAGGAATTGCAACTTGACAAAGATTTCACGAAGCGTTCAGTCCCAATCTTATGTTAGGAGAATTGCTCTCAACATGCACGAGAAAGCGGCAAAAACAATCGTAACCATCACAGAGAAAGTTATGAGACCGATAACAATTTTCTAGATTAATTAGTTGTACATGATTCCTAAATATGTTGTGGGATATATTAATATGTGGTTTTGATAGGTAATGAACTTTTGGGCAATTGGTTAATGAGTTTGTTCAATTGGCTGGTCACTTGGTGAATCATCCAGATATGCATGGAAAAAAAGCTTGGAAATAATTCAAGATCTTATTTTTGTTATTTTAACTGGGAATTGTGCTAATGATATGTGTTCCACAATTGCAGACAGCAGATCTTTGCGGAATCAGTCTTATGATGGTTGGAAGAAAAATAAAGTGATTTTCGCAAATTTTAGCTCTGTAAAGAACTACTAGCTTCTCCTTTTACTTTGTGTTCTCCCTTTTTACTGGGTTCGTAAGCATGGAACAGGAAAATAAGATTGTAGAAAATGATGATCAGACTATATTAATGTATGTTTTTTGATAGATTACATATTTCTATCAAAGCAAGTGCTTCTATTGGTCTGAAAATGTTGTTCTCTTCTTCAGCTTTGTCATCCCTTTGGGAAAACCTTTTAGCTTTGGTATTCTAGATTTGTTAGCAGGTTTGGATTCTCAATGGATCTTATAAATTTATAATGAATTCACAAGTGAATCATGCACGATCAAGCCGCATCTTATAACACATTCATTTATCAAAATAGATTAAAGGGAGATTTTTTTTTCCTGTGACTCATATAGAAATTCACCATCTGTTCGTCCGTCCATCTTCATGCGAGAGAGAGAGAGAGAGAGAGAGAGAGAGAGAGAGCAATGTCGACCCCTCCTTCTTCATCTCTCAGCTCATCTCTCCTTCTTCCTTTTTTTCTTCCTCTCTCTCCTCCTTCTGACCGATCGGTCGGTTTCTCACCTACAACAACTGTATACTAGTTTATAAAAACATTCAATGAAGTGATGTCATTGTGTAGTGGGTCTTAGGGCACCGAATGTTAGAGTCAAGTTAAATAGATGCAGTCCTAATCTTACATGTATTCTTGTGTAGACTGTATAATTTCGGCTTAGGTAGAAAACATGTCTCCTATGTGGCTGAGTGGTAGTCTTGGGTTTGTTAAGAGCTTGCTCACCCACAGGGTCACCATTTTGAGTTTTGCCAACGATATATTTATAATATATTTAACTTCGGCCATTGTGACCGCTAGTCAGGCCTTGGGTTTACTCACAGTAGTCGTTAGTTAAATCCCAGTGTGCAATGGTTTCTTAACCCAAAAAAAAAATTACTAAAAGCATGCTCTATTTTTATCTCTATTTTTTATTTCTATTCGAATGATTAGAAGTTTGAATCTAACTAGGTTTTCAAGACTCGAATAGATTAGATGTGTTTGTAAGTGCTTATAAATTTGCCAATTTTACTTTGCAACAAGCAGTCTACTCAAGTAATGCTAATTTCTAAAATCCATATTAATTTAATTGGAAAATATACGAGTCAAAATATTGTCATCAAAATAAGAAATGCTATTATTATTAAACTCATATGTTTAGTTTGGCATTTTGCCACTAATATATCACTAATGTGGTGTGATTGCGTTCCCGATAGCATGCGAGTCTCATGAGCTAACGACCCCAATGAAAAAAATAATATATAATAATAATGGTATATGTCTGTCACGGTTGGTCACCCGATTAGACCTGCCGCCTGTTGCGTTGATGTCTCAAGTAACAACGATGATGATATATAAAAATAAATTTGGAAAGTTTTATTATTAATAATGTTGGGTATTCTGCTTAACAAGAATCAATCTGACAACTTATCAAGATCACTGAGATATCAACAATCTAATTGGCCAGGTCGGCAAATATCAGGTGGGAGGTTTTCCGTTCAAAGAACGTTCCTTAATTCAAGAACCACCTTTCAATTTCCTTCCTTGGTTTAAGCACCAATTAGACTGAATCCAAGTCAGTCACAATATACTGTAAAGTATATCCCCTGTATAAAGGATTTAATCCACTTATACAGTTTCACTTAGACTGAATCTAAGTCAATCTCGATATACTATAAAGTATATCCCCTGTATAAAGGACTTAGTCCACTTATACAGTAATTGAAGTGAGGTACGCTTACAGCGAATCTCCTTAAGACAATTACGTCCCCGCACCGGTGCTTACGGGATAATGGACGCTGGTCTCCCAAGATACAACACTTCTTCACGGTATTTGGACAGCACTACCAAATACCGTACGGTCGAACCGTAGTCAACCAGTACCTACACAGGATTAGCAAAACAGCGGTATAATGACAAATTTCAAATGAATATTTGTCTTACTCTTTTGGAGGAACACCCACTGTTGAGAACGTAGGAAGGTTGAAGAATTTTGGCAGAATCTCCTTTAGGAAGTAGCTTCGGATTCCCACTTCACTTGGAAGTCGCGGATTCCCACTTCGTTGGAAGTCACTTCTGGAAATCGTGGATTCCCACTTCGCTGTTGGAAGTCGCCCTGGAAGTCCTACTTCGCTGGAGCCCAGTTCAGAACGGAGTCAGAACTTTAGAGAGAGAGAGTGAGATCTTTCAGAAGAGAGAAAGGAATCTCAGTTTGGTGTGTCTGAGAATGAACCCCTGGGGCGCTTTTTATAGCGCTCCGGAGGGGTATTCTCGTCCGCCAAATCCCAGCAGTTGCGACGGTTCGGACAGAACCGTCGCAACCGATCAACCGCTCTGTCAGTTTTCCGACAGCGGTTGGCGAACGGTCGGATCCGTTCGCGCGGACGGACACCCGTTGGAGTTTTCGAATCCTTTTGCGGGCGGGTTGGATTAACGGACCCTGATTCAAAAAGAGAACCAGGTAGGGAACTCAGATCAGGCCCAGGCCCAGGCCCAGGCACGGACCCGAGCCCGAGCCCGGCCCGGCACCGGCACCGGCCGGCCGCCGCCAGCGGCGGCGCGCGCGTGCACGTACGCACGTGCGTGCATAGTTCCCTCCTATTCGCGCGCGAAAACTCCAAGTACCCAAAGGGCACACCCTTTGGTCTCATTTTTCTCTATTTATACTCCATATACTTCTATCACATGGCCAATGTGGGACTAAATGCTTGTAGCTAAATTTAGCCCCTTTTGGCTTTGAATTAGGCAATCTTTGGACTTGAATATCTCATTCATTCGAAGTCGGAATTGAACATGTAAATATACCACGTTCATCACAAATGGAAGGAGAACACACTCCAACCATCATCCGGTTGATTTGATCAACGGATCTCGCCATAATTCATCTCGAAGATTCAGCTTTATATTCTTCAATTCCAACAATCCCCCACAATGAATGGAGATTCAAGGAAATGACACACAAAGAGACTGACTCTATTGTGTAAGGTACTTGAGAAAAGAAACTGCATAAGGATAGGTGAACTAGGTCTTGAACCTTCCATAGTGAAAGCTTTATCGGACTTACTGGCTAATCAGTGAACTAGGTCTTGAACTGTTAGCCGTTAGTGTAAGCCTAGTCAACAAGCTTCACACAGTGACTTTCCAAATCAACTTTGGTTCTCTGTTGTGTCCGTTTTGGCCCTGGACATTCTTGGTTTCAGAGAATATCTTTAGGGAATAACAGCCTCCATAGAGATTCCCAAAGAGCCGACCCAACTCTATACTCACATAGGTGATGGACCTATTTAGAGTAGTCTACTCTACTCCACTTGTTTAGTAACAAGATATAGGCATCATTAAAAGCGTTAAGCTTATCCTTAATCCACTTGTAGAAAAGCACTTATGTGCACCATAGGAATGGATTGGAGTCAAGCTCCAAGTGCATACTTGCTGAGTCAATCATAACTAGTTTTTCCTCTTGAACTTAGTCCGTGGGATCTCCAGTCGCTAAGTGAGGTTTCCATTAAGCTGACTTGGTAAGGTTAGGCTTTTAGACCCATTCCCCTCGATGCGCAGTTTATACGCTCTCCACTTAAACCTTTAGTAAGCGGATCCGCTAAATTATCCTTTGACGATACAAAGTCAATAGAGATAATTCCATTTGAGAGCAACTGCTTCACGGTATTATGTCTACGACGAATATGTCTAGACTTACCGTTGTATATCACATTTTGTGCCCTAGATATAGCTGCTTGATTATCGCAGTGTATACATATAGCGGGCACTGGCTTTTGCCATAACGGTATATCTTCTAAGAATTGTCGAAGCCATTCAGCTTCTTCTCCAGCCTTATCTAAGGCTATGAATTCCGATTCCATAGTGGAACGGGCAATACATGTTTGCTTAGAAGATTTCCATGATACCGCTGCTCCTGCTAGAGTAAATACGTATCCGCTAGTTGATTTTGATTCCTCAGAATCTGCAATCCAATTAGCATCACTGTATCCTTCCAGTACAGGAGGATACTTTCCATATCTCAAGGCATATTCCTTGGTATGTGATACGTAACCCAATACTCGTAGTAGAGCGGTCCAATGTAGATCACTAGGGTTGCTAGTATATCTACTTAACTTGCTTACAGCGTAAGCAATATCGGGTCTAGTGCAATTCATTAAATACATTAGACTTCCGATAATCTGAGAATACTCCAACTGGCGTATTCCAGTTCCTGTATTCTTATGAAGGTGGACGTGTGAGAGAAAAGGATTTGTATTCTCTTTTATCCCATGATCCTTGAATCTTTCTATCATCTTATCCACGTAGTGAGATTGAGATAGACTGATTCCATCTGGTGTTCTAGTAATTTTAATTCCTAAAATTACATCAGCAACCCCCAGATCCTTCATATCAAAACAGTTGGATAACATTCTTTTAGTGGACTTAATAATCTCAATATTAGTCCCAAGTATCAACATGTCGTCTACATAAAGACAAACAATGATACATGCATCTCCAACTGTTTTAGTGTAAACACACTTATCGCATTCATTGATAGTGAATCCATCTTTGATCATGACATTATCAAATTTCTCATGCCATTGTTTTGGAGCCTGCTTTAAACCGTATAAGGATTTTACCAATTTACACACCTTGTGTTCTTGGTTCTTGACTATAAATCCTTCTGGTTGCTCCATATAAATTTCTTCATTTAATTCACCATTTAAGAATGCAGTCTTGACATCCATTTGATGGATATCTAAGTTGTGCAATACTGCAATCGCAATCAACATCCGAATGGACGTTATTCTTGTTACTGGTGAATATGTATCGAAGTAGTCAAGTCCTTCTTTTTGCCGATAACTCTTGGCTACTAATCTAGCCTTGTACTTATCGATAGATCCATCGGGTTTTAATTTTCGTTTGAAAATCCACTTACACCCAATTGGTTTACTTCCAGGAGGCAAGTTTACCAATTCCCAAGTATGATTACTTAGTATGGATTCTATTTCGCTATTTATAGCTTCTTTCCACATTTGTGCTTCTGGGTTTGACATAACCTCTTTAAATGTTTGAGGCTCGCTCTCAATAGCGTATGCTATGAAATCTGGACCAAAAGATTTTGAGATTCTAGATCTCTGACTTCTTCTTGGTTCAATTTTCGCATTTACAATTGGTTCCTCGGGGCTTTTGTCCCTGAACGCCATCTCGTGTGTTCTTTTCCCAGAAGTCTTATCTGCTTCCCGTTTGTACGGAAAGATATCTTCAAAAAACACAGCATCTCGAGATTCGATAATCATGTTTACATGAATATCAGGTATTTCTGATTTATGAACCAGAAACCTATAGGCACTACTATTCAAGGCATAGCCTATGAATACGCAGTCTATAGTTTTTACTCCCAACTTAGTCTTTTTAGGTAATGGTGCTAGCACCTTTGCAAGGCACCCCCACATTTTGAGGTAATGGTAGGAAGATGTCCTTCCATGCCATAACTCGAATGGTATAAGATCAAGTTTCTTGTGGGGTACTCTATTTAGAATATGATTTGCAGTTAATAGAGCTTCCCCCCACAAGTTCTGCGGAGCTCCAGAACTTACGAGCATGGAGTTAACCATCTCCTTCAAAGTTCTGTTCTTCCGTTCAGCAATTCCATTCTGCTGAGGAGTGTATGGTGCTGTAGTTTGATGTATTATACCAAAACTAGCACATAACTCACTAAAATCATTTGATTCATATTCTCCGCCTCTATCGGATTTTAGAATCTTGATTTTCTTGTTGAGTTGATTCTCAACTTCGGCTTTATATGTTGTAAACATATTTATTGCCTCATCCTTACTGTTCAAAAGATACACATAACAGTATCTTGTACAGTCATCGATAAAAGTAATGAAATACTTTTTACCGCCTCTAGTTGGCATAAACTTCAAGTCACATAGATCGCTATGAATTAACCCTAAAGGTTCTGTATTTCGATCTATTGAGTGAAATGAATTTTTAGCCAACTTGGCCTCAACACAAACCTCACACTTGCGAATTTCTTCCAAGTTGAGTTTAGGAATATATCTCAGATTAGACAAGTTCTTTAAAGACTTGTAATTTACATGCCCTAATCTAGCATGCCACAAATTAGGAGACTCAAGCAAATAAACAGAAGAATTTCTTTTATTGATTAGCTTTGGGTACAAATACACGGACTTTTTATCAACCACTGCAACATTGGCTTTAAAAAGTCCATCAACAAGATAGCCCTTTCCCACATACATCCCTCCCTTAGTAAGTACAAATTTGTCGGATTCAAATACAATTCTAAATCCTTTCTTACTAAGTATTGATCCGGAGATCAGATTCTTGCGGATGTCTGGAACATGAAGGACATCGTTAAGAGTAAGCTCTTTGCCCGATGTCTACTTCAGAATGACCTTGCCCTTTCCTTCAACCTTTGAGGAAGCTGAATTACCCATGAATAATTGCTCATCTTGCTCTAGCCTTTGATATTCTGAGAATAACAATTTCTCCGAGCAGATGTGCCTAGTAGCTCCCGTGTCTACCCACCAGTCTTTGTTATTGGTTGTCAGATTTACTTCTGACACCACAGCTGAAAGACTTGGTGATTCATGGTTGGTCATGTTGGCCTGTGGGTGGCTTTTCTTGTTCTTCTTTAGACGGCTGCGGCATTCATTTGCTTTGTGACCTTCTTTGTTGCAGATGTAACAGGTCCCTTTGAAGCGCATGGTTCTGCCGTCTTGAGCCTTACCTTTGTACCCCTGGGAAGCTTCTTCCTCTTCAAGCTTTTGGAAGTAGACGCTTTCCCCTTTGAGTCCTCGATCACATTTGCTTTTGCTTCGTAGGAGTTCTTGCTGCTCCTTTTCTCGGACTTGCGGTTGTCCTCCTCTATACGAAGCCTCACAATGAGATCCTCCAACTTTAGCTCCTTTCGCTTGTGCTTCAGGTAGTTCTTGAAGTCTCTCCACGCAGGGGGGAGCTTCTCCACGATGGTTGCAACCTGAAAAGTTTCAGGAAGAATCATACCTTCGGCCTCTATCTCGTGCAAGATAAGTTGGAACTCTTGCACCTGACTGATGACAGTCTTGCTATCCACCATTTTGTACTCCAGAAATCGTCCAACGACGAACTTCTTGGTACCAGCATCTTCAGTCTTGTATTTCTTGTCAAGACTGGCCCATAATTTCTTTGCCGTAGTGATCGGACTGTAGACATTGTAAAGAGAGTCATCCAGTCCATTAAGAACATAATTTCGGCAAAGGAAATCACCTTGTGTCCAAGCATCGACTGCAAGGACTGAGTCCCGATCAGTTCCGGGTTCTGGTGGATCCTCCTGCAGGAATTTGGCCAGATGTAGAGTGGTCAAGTAGAAGAGCATCTTCTGTTGCCACCTCTTGAACTCTGTGCCATCAAACTTTCCTGGCTTCTCCGGCTTCGGGTTAGGAAGTGGAGTAGGCATCAAACCTTGGAGCGGTATGTTTGTTGCCTTGCTGGAGGTATCTTGATTTGTATCAGACATCTTCTGTAAGTTCAAGCAGAACTGAAGTTAGTAACTTCAATAATAATTGTCTTAAGAATGTTGGGTATTCTGCTTAACAAGAATCAATCTGACAACTTATCAAGATCACTGAGATATCAACAATCTAATTGGCCAGGTCGGCAAATATCAGGTGGGAGGTTTTCCGTTCAAAGAACGTTCCTTAATTCAAGAACCACCTTTCAATTTCCTTCCTTGGTTTAAGCACCAATTAGACTGAATCCAAGTCAGTCACAATATACTGTAAAGTATATCCCCTGTATAAAGGATTTAATCCACTTATACAGTTTCACTTAGACTGAGTCTAAGTCAATCTCGATATACTATAAAGTATATCCCCTGTATAAAGGACTTAGTCCACTTATACAGTAATTGAAGTGAGGTACGCTTACAGCGAATCTCCTTAAGACAATTACGTCCCCCGCACCGGTGCTTACGGGATAATGGACGCTGGTCTCCCAAGATACAACACTTCTTCACGGTATTTGGACAGCACTACCAAATACCGTACGGTCGAACCGTAGTCAACCAGTACCTACACAGGATTAGCAAAACAGCGGTATAATGACAAATTTCAAATGAATATTTGTCTTACTCTTTTGGAGGAACACCCACTGTTGAGAACGTAGGAAGGTTGAAGAATTTTGGCAGAATCTCCTTTAGGAAGTAGCTTCGGATTCCCACTTCACTTGGAAGTCGCGGATTCCCACTTCGTTGGAAGTCACTTCTGGAAATCGTGGATTCCTACTTCGCTGTTGGAAGTCGCCCTGGAAGTCCTACTTCGCTGGAGCCCAGTTCAGAACGGAGTCAGAACTTTAGAGAGAGAGAGTGAGATCTTTCAGAAGAGAGAAAGGAATCTCAGTTTGGTGTGTCTGAGAATGAACCCCTGGGGCGCTTTTTATAGCGCTCCGGAGGGGTATTCTCGTCCGCCAAATCCCAGCAGTTGCGACGGTTCGGACAGAACCGTCGCAACCGATCAACCGCTCTGTCAGTTTTCCGACAGCGGTTGGCGAACGGTCGGATCCGTTCGCGCGGACGGACACCCGTTGGAGTTTTCGAATCCTTTTGCGGGCGGGTTGGATTAACGGACCCTGATTCAAAAAGAGAACCAGGTAGGGAACTCAGATCAGGCCCAGGCCCAGGCACGGACCACGGACCCGAGCCCGGCCCGGCACGGCCGGCCGGCCGGCCGCCGCAAGCGGCGGCGCGCGTGCGTGCATAGTTCCCTCCTATTCGCGCGCGAAAACTCCAAGTACCCAAAGGGCACACCCTTTGGTCTCATTTTTCTCTATTTATACTCCATATACTTCCATCACATGGCCAATGTGGGACTAAATGCTTGTAGCTAAATCTAGTCCCTTTTGGCTTTGAATTAGGCAATCTTTGGACTTGAATATCTCATTCATTCGAAGTCGGAATTGAACATGTAAATATACCACGTTCATCACAAATGGAAGGAGAACACACTCCAACCATCATCCGGTTGATTTGATCAACGGATCTCGCCATAATTCATCTCGAAGATTCAGCTTTATATTCTTCAATTCCAACAAATAATAATAATAGCAACAACAACAACAACTTACCAAATTTATTTACTTAAATTTAATCAAAACAAATCAACAAACTCAACTTTTTTTTCCCCACCTCTCACAAGAAATATAGGGAACACCTCTTGTCCTTAAACTCCTCCAGCAAACCCCCATCGGGCCCCACCACCACCCTGCAGCTCGCATGCATCCTGTGCCTGTGCGTGTCCCAGATCGTCACCCTGAACCTCACCGTCGACCTCAGCTCCAGCCTCAGCCCGACTCGGCCGCCGGCCGCAAAGTCACCCGCAATCTGCCTCGCCACGACCTCACCCGCCACCCCCACCGCCGCCGTCCCCAGCACCACCGTCGTGTTCTTGGGCGGCTGGTAGAACGGCGTCCGCAGCAGGTGATCGAACACGGCCAGCTCGGTGTCCTTGTAGTAGACCGAGCCGGACATGGAGTCGTAGTGGATGCCGATCTCCCGGTTGGGGTTGCGGTCGGAGACGTTGAAGGAGACGGTGGAGGAGAGGGTGCTGAAGGAGAAGGAGACGAGGTGGAAGCGGGGGCGGTGGGGGCGGAGGATGAGGAAGAGGAAGAAGAGGAGGAGGGCGGCCGCGAAGAGGAGGGAGAGGAAGACCGAGCAGAGGAGCTTCGCCAGGCGGCGGGCAGGGCGGTCGCGGACGCGGCGGTGGCGGTGAGCTGACCGGGGGTCTGGGGAGGTGAAGGGACCGCGGGGGGCATGGTTAATGGGAGGTGACGGGAACTTTTGGGTTTTGGGTTTTGTAGGGGAGGGGGAGGGGGAGGGAAGGAGTGTGGTGGGTGTTGATTGTTGGGAACAAGGAAGGAATAGTTTTGGCTTTTTGTCGGAAAAGGCTTTTGCAGGAAAAAAGTAAAAGAAAAAAAAAAAAAAGGTCAGCTTTTTTATTTTATTTTATTTTTATTTACAAAAAGAACTACAAAAGTTTGGTTTTTTTTTTTAATTTTTATTTTATTTTATATTTTAGTAATGCATATAACTAAATAGAAACTCTCATGATCAGCAATAAAATGATAGTTCTTCATGACTACTTTATAATAGATTCACTGCACTTACAGCACTGCAGTGAAAATCATGTTAAGAATTTGAGTGGTGGGCTTATGAAGTCAAAGAATGTTGTTTTGGGGAAGAAATTCACCTCTCAGAAAAAAAATAAAAGATTTTTCGCAAATACATTTAAAGGGGGATTTTTTTTTTGGGGAATATTTTTGTATAAAAAGTCAGTGTTTTATTTTACTTTACTTTATTTTATAACTTGGCACAAAAAAGTACAACCACTTAATTTTATTTTTTCTTAAATATTTTGAATTATTTTTTTTTGTGGTAATGCTTTTGCATAAAAGTCAGCCGATTATTTTTCCGTAAAACATGTTTTTTTATTACACAGTTGATTTTTAAATTATTTTTTAATTGCAACTTCACATAGGAGTTTATTTTTTACTACAACTGGAGGCGCTATTGATGTTATTCTCTCGAAGCACAAACTTCTACTGGAATATAGCTTATTTTGATAAGCAAATGTGTGTGTTTTGTGTTTCATTTTGTGTTGTTTGTAAATATGATGGAAAAGAGGAGGGTTTGGAAGAATGATGTTACTAACTGCAAGAGGGTTTGGATGAATGATGTTATTAACTGCACCAAATAATAAGTTTCACATTTTGGGATGAATGATGTTATTAACTTACCAAATGATAAGTTTCACATTTTGGGGCGTGTTTGTTTTCCGTAATTAATTCATGCATTTGCTGTAAAAACAATTAATTTTTATCATGCAAATCTCACTTATAGTCTCTTTATAACAAAAATAATTAATTTTGTGGTCGTATAAATTTATATTAGTAATTAGATTAAGATTTTTTTATTATTATATTAATCTTTTTAATTAAGAAAATTTTAATTATTAGATTATATTTAATTATTAAATTAAAGTTTTTTATTAATTATTCTAATAAGTTTTATTATTAAATTTTTTTATTACTAGATTAGTAATATATAATATAAAATCAATATTTTTTATTATTAATTTATTTTTTTAAATTTGGAATTTAATATTTTAATTATTGAATTTAATAATATTTAATAGTAGATTCCCAAATAATATTTTTTTAATAATTAATATTAGATTACTATTAATATTTATCTAACATTTTTAAATATTAATATTTTGGTATTTTTAATTTCTAATATTTAATTTTACTATTTTTATTATTTATTTACATATTTAATATAATTAATATTATAATTTTTAATATTTAATATATTTAAATTACCAAAAAATTAATTTTGTTGTCAATTTTTTCACTTACAATATCATAAAAACAATATATTTTTTTACTTATAATTTCACATTATCAATTAAAAATCGTAAAACTTGCTTGTATAAAACTCGCTTTAGAGTAACATTAAAGTTGTTAGAGAGAGATAGAATTCAATTCATTACACAATACAAAACATTAAAAAAAAATCCAAATCGAAATCAGTTCCAATTTAGTGATAACTCTGATTCGTACTCGTTGATTTACAAAAAGAAAAAAAGGAAAATCTTCACACTTCATCCCAGTTCACTAAAAATACCATCTTTAACGATGACTATAAAACTAGAGATTAATGCAGGTTTATAATTCCACCTGTAAACTGAATCAAAAACATTATTCGAAGTGAAGTTTTATACCTAGCAATCTCTAAACCTCTGAACTTGGAACCAAATTGGTGGGAACGAGAGAGATAAATCAATCAAACGAATCAAAATAAAAAGAAAAAGAAAAGAACCTGAGAAAAATCGCGGGCCTCATGGATCCAATTTGGAACTTTGAGGAGTAAGAGATGAATCTTGCAGAGATCTCGGCGTCGAAGCTCGCTTGAAGAAGAAAGAGGGAAAAAGTGTTTGATTTCTGAATGGAAAAATAAAAATAAAAAAATTAGGCGCGTCGAATTTATTTATATCGGATTGGATCCTGATTTGATTTCTGACTTACTTCAGCGCCACAAACGGATCTGTCGGTTAACGGCTCGGGTCAATTCTGATCGATTCGACCCAATAAAATCCACATCTCCGCGGTCCGAAAAATAGGCCGGGGCCGTCCCACAGCCCAGTGGGCCAACCCGAGTATCCATATTCAGAGCAAATTTGTGTCTCTAAAGAATGGCACCCCAATTTCGAAAAACTATCAAATTTTTTCATAAAAACAAGAAAATGCCATGAACTTTTATAAAAACCTCTGAAATTTTCAAAAACTATCATGAAAACTATAGTTCATGGTAGTTTATTGTAATTTTCAAAGTTGATGTTAGTTTTTTGAAATCGGGAAAAAATGTGCATGGTAATTTTATGGAATTAAGCCGAATGGGAATGAGCTCTGTGGGCTCATTGGAAAGGAGATGGCTTAAATGGAGATTCAAAATCCCAAAGAGAGAGGTATAATGTGCACAAACACTAATCAATGCATTATTATCTTTGTAGTTTCATTTTCTTTGATAGCTTGTGGCTTTCTGGTTTTGCTCATCAACTGTTTGTCATATTGCTTGACTGGAGATATTTTTTTATTCGACTTGAGCTGTTTAGTGTGTACTTCACTGTTGGATTGCATATTACAAGATTTCAATATTGTTTACTACTTAACATGTATTTTCTACTATGTGTTTCATGTATTGCTCACTATATCGTTCAAAAACAAGCCATTGATATTGTCAATTACACTACAGGATTAGTGAAGTTATTTGGATAGGCACTAATCTAAGACTCGTCGAGAAAGGTAATCATAATAGATTCAAGTAGTTTTATCTGCCTGCCCCGTTTTTCTTTCCCCCAAAATTTTATTTTTTTCTAAAAGGCTAGGTTTGCATGACTGTTTCTTCCTCATGATGCATAGTTATAATGTTTCCTTGACCTGATAACAATCTTGTATTATTTTTTATGCTGATCACTTGCCATAATCACTACCATGTGGTCTTCATTTTCTTTTTATAAAGCCTTCATCAACATCATAGCTATATATCATCAATGAAATACTACTAATGATAAAAGATCCATTACGAAACCTACTCCTGATTATTAACTCATCTTTTCAGCTCTTTCATGTTTGTAAATATGTAAGGATTCAGGCCAAATCGTCTAAACATGGACATGCAAAGTTGTACCCGGATCTAAACCCGAGTGCAGACCTGGTAGCTCACTTGAATTGAACCCAAATAAAAACATAATTAGCCTGCAACAACACGAATGAATGATACTAGTTGAAAAGCAAGAAAGTTCAGGTTTAATTTGACCTGCATCATTGTTTGCAAAATTTAAACTATTTGAGCAAAAGTTCTTAAGAATTCAGTCGGAGTATGCTTATATGCAAATTCAGGACACAATTCCATACAATTCATGTCTAATTTCCTTATCTTCTGACATTGGTAAAGTTCTTCGCTTGTTGAATGTCATTCAAGATTACCCCATGCACAATATAATAAATTCTGATGGAATACAGCACAGCACTTTTATTCATGTACTAGCAAAAGCGATTTATTAATGTACTCATAACATTACACACTTTTTTTTCTGAATGAAGTACTAAAGATGTTAAAAGGAACTTCAACTCTTCCTGCTCTCGTCCACAAGTTGAGATGGAACACTGTTCAGCCGTTCACAGTGGCGCAGTGCTTCCTGATCTCCCCTTCAGATCCGGTCTTCACCATGATCCTTCCCATCTTCTCCATAGCCAAAGCAAAGTCTAGGAGAAAGTCACCAAGAAGCCCATCAACAATGTTAACAATCAAAGACTTTGCATAGTTATCTGTTGTGAGTGCCGCATCGGACTGGAACAAGGCTTTCTTGTTGAGTAGATTTCTGTAGTACCCAATATCAAATGTTTTCATACTTCCTGGATCCATTTCAACTAGAGTCTTATTTTCGTCAGGACTCATGCACTTGGCCTCCTTCAATCTTTCAGCATAGCAGCCATCAATTGTAGGGTCCAGGTCAGCATAACCTGTAAAGTTGTAGAGCCTATTGCTAAAGGATGGACAATGAGCAATTCCAATTGTATGAGCTCCTGAAAGGGAAAGGAAAACTCTTTCTAATTAGCTATGATACATGTGTTTGAGTGAATGCACATCAGTGATAAAAGTACTCAAAAATGGAATAATTCTTGTTTTTCTCATTATATCTTGATTTGTTGCAAATTTAATACAGTAAAAATTAAATAGGAAATGTTGTGTTTCTGTGTACTATAGAGATTTCAAATATTTCGTTTCATGGGGAAACAAGTAACACAAAAAATGAAGAGAAGTTGCTAAACATATATGATTATAGTGTACCGCTTAAGTAAACTAGGTCTGTCACATTTAGTCCTTTGTTAGAAAAGGATGTGTTGAGAGAGTCAAAATCAAAATTTGGGGCAGGAATTTCTGCTTCAGCTTCAGATGCGTTGGAGATCAGTCCATCCCTACGTCCTGTCGGGACTCTCCAGTGAGGTCCTCCCTGTAGTACAAGAGAGAGAAACAATTTAGAGAATACATGAAAAGACCAATATAAAAGAGTTATACCAATTTAGAGAAGATTAACATCAGGTAGAGAGCCTATGTTAAAACATTAACTAACTTATGGCTATGAAGTGTTGAAGGAGATAAAGCATTTAGCTTCTTACTATTGCTCCTACTGCATCTCTTGCAGCAAGGGAAATAATATCAGCACATGAAACAACACCTGGGCACTCAGCTTCTAGACGAGCTTTAATGTGATCAATGAATTCAAACCCACGAAGGTTTTTGTTTGTAGTTGCTTCCTTCTCTGCCCTGTTGGTGGGAGTCGAATATATCAGCACAGAAGCATCACAACCCTGAAAAGTAATCACAAATACAAGCATATTTAAGTTCACAAGAGAAACAATGTAGGATTGATAAATGTAGAGAAATGAATGGACTTAGTACCCTCACAAAGCAGTCACTGAAGTGCATTCTAAGAAGAGCAGCCGCCAGAGTAGGAACAATTGAGATGTGATTCTTCACGAAGTGTGAGATGATCGTTTCTGCATTAGGGCAACTATATTTATAGAACCCTAGCATCAGATTAGCTTTGGCAAAGCCTAATAGGCTGAAACCAACCAACATCACAAAACATTTGAGCCCATTTCTCCTGCTGTTTCCAACTAGAACACAACCCGCATAAAGAAGTGGGAAGAGGGACCAAAGAGGAAACAGGGTTTGAGTACTAGAAGGGGAACTGAGGGGAACCAATTTCTGAGGAAAACATAAGAACGGAGCCTGCCTCCTTTTATCTAGATGAATTCTATACAGTGTAGACCGTGAATTGCAGCTTCTTATATTCAGGCTGGAAGGTCTCAATGAATGTCATTTCATGTTTGGAAAGCTGTCAGATTTTTATTTCCATGAAAGTTTCTATTTAGAGGATTGAGAAGATGAAAGAGTTCTTTTCATGGGTTCAAAGTGTAGTCTTAGTTTTACGAATTTTTCGGAATCTTAGCATTCCAGCCTCAGAAACCAATGGAGAATGGTATAAAGATGATACAATTGCTACCGGTAAAAATGAACCATTGGGCTTCAAGTGGTTTTCTTTGTTGATGTTCATCTTTCAGGTAGGGAGGAGATTTAGATGCGGCTTGGGAGTGAATGTTGGGGATAGCATGTCTACTAGTAGCTCTCTGTTTCCTATTTTGTTTGAATTGGTTATTATACTTCTCTCAGCTTCCTATTTTTGTTTGCTTTGCATCAATGACATAGTTGCCATTTTCTCACAGTTGAAACACATTTGTAACCAACACTTCTTTGGTATATTCAGTTTGCAATATCTCAGGTCTAATCCTAGGTTAAGGGTTTATTCTATCTTCCCGAAATAAACTGGAACTGGGATATTTCTGTCAAGAGAGAGGTATTCGATCACTTTGATTTGTCTGAACCATTTACACTCAAAATGGCCGGTTGTTTTCTTTTATTTTCTTTTATCATATTAATACTAGTATTAATGTTAATCATTTGCTTTTCTCTGTCTTTATTTATGTGTGTGCGCGCGCGCGCATGTGGTTTATTTCTTACATTTACAGTCAAAACAGCCGGAAAACCTGATTTTCCTGGGTACAGAGAGAAAAAATCCTGATTCATAAACAGATATGGTAGTTTAGCCTATTTCTCAAATATGCTCATCACAGTAATTCATAAATTGCTAATACTGGGTACGGTATTATTATGAATTCAGATGAAGTGAAATCCATGTTTCGACAAAAATCTCACGAATTGTACAATAAAATAGGCGGAAATGTCTCAGCATGTATCTTGGAAACAAGCTCCATTAGGTTACAGTCACCATTGAACGCACAACCACAAAGAAGTCATCGGCATTAGACATCAAACACACAACTCAAAGTTTAAACACAATGTTTACTTATAATGTGAACTGCAGAAAAGAAAGCAAATTCAAAGGACGGTAACACCATCTAGCTATTGACAACCGCGCAGTTCTTCCTGATCTCACCTTCAGATCCAGTCTTCACTTGGACTCTTCCCATCTTCTCCATGGCCAAAGAAAATCCTCCATAGAATTTTTCCGGAGGACTACTGATGAGGTCAACAATCAAAGAATTCGTTGCAGAGTTTGTCGTTAGAGCTGAATCTGATTGAAATAGGCCTCTTCTCTTAAGTACATTCTTGTAGTACCCGAGATCAAATGTTCTGAAACTCCCGGGATCCATTTCAACTATAGTTGTCGTGTCATTTTGAATCTTGCACTTGTTCTTCTTTAAGTTTGCAGCGTAAGAGCTATCCAAAGAAGGGTCCTCGTCACCTTTTCCACTGAAATTGTAGAGTCGGCTGCTAAATGATGAGCAGTGTGACATACCGATTGTATGAGCTCCTAATATAAAAGCCAAATATTTGCTAGTTAGCTTAATGTGAAACTAATCAGCCTATATGGACTTATTTTTGTATCGTTATAATGCAAATGAACTTCACACCAGCTTACCACTTAGAAAAACTAGATCCGTTACATTTAGCCCTTTGTTAGCAAAAGATGTTTGAAGGGAGCTAAAATTAAATGTTGGAGCAGGAATTTGCTTATTGGCCTCTGAAGCATTAGAGATCAAGCCATCCCTACGCCCGGTAGGGACGTTCCAAAATGGTCCTCCCTATCATAAAAGAAAACAAATAGTTCAACAACAACATTGTATATGCCAATAAAGATTCACATATCAAAGACAGGTGGTTGGGTCAGGCTGAATGCCAGTAGTAAACATTTGAACTTCAGTGGACCGATGCTCTAAATTGTAAAGCTAACATAACTTGGCATATATGAGCTTATTTTGATTTATTTTGGCTCGCAGGATCCATAAGGAGTCCTAGATAAGTTCCTAGCTGTAAAGAAAATAGAAGATGAAGGAGAGAGTATGAACTTCTTACTATGACTCCAACTGCATCTCTTGCGGTTAGAGCAATAATATCAGCACAAGAAACAATCCCAGGGCATTCAGCTTCTAGGAGAGATTTGATGCGATCTATAAAATCGAACCCACGAAGGGTTCTGTTTGGAACACCAGACTTCTCTGCTTGGTTGGTGCTTGTGGAATTAATCAGGACGGAGGCATCACAACCCTGACAATGAAATGAAACTAGAATTATAACTTGATACATGGAATAGGTTTGGAGAGAAGGAAGAAGAACCACATACCCTCACAAAGCAGTCATGGAAGTGCATTCGAAGGAGTGGGGAGGCCAAGGATGGCGCATTCGCGATGTGCTCCTTAACAAAGTCTGAGATGATCTTCTCTGCCTTCCGACAACTCTTGTTATAAAACCCAAGATCTAAACTTTGAGCTTTAGCACAACCTAATAAGCTCCACACAACAATAACCATGAAACACTTGAAGCTCATGTTTATCATTATGCAACAAGAACACTATTGACTCTTCTGACTCTTGTCTCAATGTTTAAGCATACATTTTCTCACTCTTAGCAGTGTTTTGGAGCTTCTTATACGGGAAAAAAGGAATCTGTATACTTCAATATGACATTTTGTATGTTAACTATCCTATAGAAATATTTGTTAAGAGTTTGGATCTACACTTGTTGACAGCTTAAGTGGACCTCAGTCTATAGCTTTAGGCAATAGGTATTGTGACTATTTTATACAAGTCATGGGTCTCAATGACCTCCTTGGTACTTTCTCAAAAGAAGCACGTTGCTTCTTTTAAAGGGGATCATGAGAATAATGCTTTGGAAAACCAAATGGGATGCAATCATTGATGGATGTTATAGATTTTAGCATGTAACAGTGACAAAGCACATTATTGTCAATAATTATTAAGGTCCCTTCCACTACACCAAAACTCTCCGAAGTTGTGGTGCCCCAAGGTTGTGGTGCGGGTAATATATTTATATTCTAACAATGATATTTTTCAGTTAACATCACTGGTAACGGTGCACTGATCGCGGATGCCCAGATGATGTCTCTGTCCGTGGAGGAGACCTTATCTCGTCTGTGATTGCTGGAGAAATGCCAATTCTGCTTATATGTACGGGAATCTAGCTGTTGGAGATGTTCCTTTTGAATTTGAATTTCAAAATCATGAGTTAGGTTCTTCCCAAGCACAACGGCTAGATTTCCCCTGGCTTGACTAGACCTGTCGCTGTTAATCACCTATTAGGTTGTTGTTTTCTCTCTTTTTAGGCCAGGCCTGGGTTCAATATTGCTTGACTAGGTTTGTACTTTATTTTATTTATTTTTGGCGGATTCCTGATTCCCCAAGTTAACCGTTTAATTTTATTATTATCAATAATATATCTTCTACTCCTGATGGCCTACCATTGGATTTTTCTCAAAAAACTGTATTTCAGTCAGACTTATATATTACTAATAATATTAGCACTATTTAGGAGTATAAATTTTATTTTGCATTTGCTATAAATATTACTTTCTACTTCTGATGCTGCTCCTCTGTTACTTTGCAGCATGACTTTTGGTCGCCCGTTCGTGTTTTAAGGAGCTACTATGACAGAAGTCAAGAAGGCTTTAGAATTTTAAGGTATACAATGGTTTTCAAATACACTCTACTTGAATTAAAAATCTTATTTCTTTACTTATGTAGATGGGAAATAAAGCAACTGGAGAGCAGAAGGGAATCATATGGTTTATATATTGAGCAGTTTTGTCTTTGTCTCAGTAATTAGTGCATGAAAAAGAACCTACATAGGCGCTGTAATCTTAAATAAGGTTTAATTAGGATTGAGTCCCATGTTTACCGTTATTTAATCCTCTTTTTACGGAGAATTTCTGGAACTTAAGTAATTCCAAGTTTGATTTTGGCACTCATTTTGAATGATCAAACAACACCTTTGTGAATAAAAGCTGGCTTGAAAAAGTGATACCTGTCTTGCTAACCAATGCCTTGCTTAGGCTTCAAGATTATGCCTTTGATCTTCATTATTTAGAGAATTTGATTTAGAGAATCCTTTGTTGTCTCTCTTTAGAATATAATTGTGTATTTTAAGGCACTTTAATCTGTAACTATTTAGGGAATTTATCTTTCTTGTTCTTTTGATTTAAGAAAGCACTGTTGGTTGTTCAGAACTTTTCTTTTTGCAGTTCCGCCCACTGTGTCTACTGTTCATAAAACTGAAAATCCTTGAACTTTAAGATTGAGATTCTAATTTCATCTGCAGATGCATGGAATTAATTAGGCATGATTTATTCCACAAAATTGGATTCACAGAGGCAAATGTTGAAGCTCAAATAGATCCTGAAATTTGACCGAACCAATTGAAACTGGAAACAGGTCATATATGTCTAGGGGTTGACTCCTTTCTCACATAATAAATCACAATTAGGCTTATTTAAAGTCCAATCTGCTTGCATTTGAGTTGGATTTTGTCTAAGGACACAGGCTTCCATTGGACCTGGGCTTTTCTAGAAAACCTTATAATAGGCCGAAAGGATATCTCGGCCCGACTCAGACCCAATTTATAGGCAATGGCTTGGACTAACCTTAGAACTCAAGTGGATTTAGAAGAGGGGGTTATAATAAATGCACATCCACCATTAGTTGATTAGCTTAATAGCTAACGTAAGGCGATCAAGTTGACTGTCATAAACTCAGAGTCTCCCATGCAAATGATGTATTTGTATATAACAGTACAGTATTGATTATATCAATGTAAAGTTAGCATTTTTATAGATAGTTCCTTACAAATATCACATATTTATGCGTGCGTTTATAGGACGTGAGGCAGAGTGCAAGTCTCAACTAACAAAAGAATGTTAAACTGCTACTTAAACAAATAAGTAGAAAACTAAAATCTACCTTCAATTGGCATAGCTGTAAAGCATAGAATTTGTGCTGTCTTAGTTTGAAGAAGAGAGATTATCAATCTCTTAGCTGGTCATATAATAGTTGATCATTAAGTTGTGATGGATGACAACACAGGTTCCTCTTTGTATGCTGTGATGTCCAACTTGTCCATAGGGGCTAATGGAAGAAATACATAAACCTAAGCTTTCTTTTAATTGCAAGTAATCAGAGAGCGCAAACTGAATTTATAACTTCCATCATTCTCAGGTTTGATAAGTTAGAAAACATCTGATGTTTCAAGTAGAAGCAACCAATGGACACAAAACTGCATTTGTTGTGCCTTCACCTTTTGGCCTACCTCATCACAAGTAAGCAATCTACCAACATTGTGAGTCCCTCTGCAACTTCTCCGTTCGGCATGATTATGCTAGGAATATTATGCAATCAATCAAATACTTTTTATTACCAAGTTTTATTACCATTTACTTTATTGGTCTGTTTAACAATTGTTTATTGAGATCTTTCCTTTCAAGAAATTCACAAGTTGAGTCCTCCAATTCCTCCCCTTTTTTTGGTAGTTGGTAACCAATTTAGACATCCCAACAATTATGCTCAACACGTCCCATCCTGCAACTGAGCTTAAACCACGTTTCTGAGACATGGATGGAAAAAAATTATAATTAATGTCCTCAGGCATGTTCCTTGCACTAGTCAAGAGTATCATATTGCCTAATAATGGGATTCTAATCATTTGATGATGATTTAAATTACAGAACAAGCAGCGTCATGGCTGCAGTGGTTATCCATGCCACCTATGTTCGTATATGCACAACCAATAATCCATGTTCTGTGCATATCAAAGTTAATTTATGAAACAACAATGACTTCAATGAGCTTAGCACATGGCATGACCTATTCTCAGAATCGATTCAGTAGTATATTCACTTCCATTGGCTGTGTTATGGTTATGAAACTGTTTTAATTTCTCGTCAACTCCTTCATCTCCCACAACTGAAATCATTCTACCTTCTCCTCCATTTGTTTATGCTAATCCCAATGCAACTTGTAAACTGAATAGACAAAACAATAACTTACATGCAGTGCCAGCCTTTTGCACGTGTTCAAAGCTCAAACATCGCCTATATAACATATGTTGAAACCCGTCACCCATTCAAGCACTAAAGCGTTCACTAATTAACACCCTATACCTTGCTCTCCAATATGGCCTCTAAGTTTCTTGTCAAGATATTACTTCCTTTGTCCCTTCTATTTGTTCTCTCGTTGGGGGCCAATGCACAAGGCCTGAAGGTTGGTTTCTATAAGAGAACCTGCCCTAAAGCTGAATCCATCATTCTTGAGGAGATGAAAAAGGTCATGTTGGTTGCTCCAAGTCTGGCAGGCCCACTGCTCAGGCTCCATTTCCATGATTGCTTTGTCAATGTATGTAAATAGAGGAATCACTATCTTTAGCCAGGATTGATACAAATTTTATTCTACATTTGTTTGATACATAAGTCCATTGTCGTATGTTGTTAATTCTTTTATATGATTATGCGTAGGGATGTGATGCCTCCATTCTACTGAATGGAACAAGCAGCAACCCGCAGAGAGGGATTCACCGCCAAATCTAAGCCTCAGGGGTTATAGCACAATTGACCGCATCAAGGCTAAGTTAGAGAAGGCTTGCCCTGGGACTGTGTCATGCGCCGACATTGTAGCTGTGGTTGCTAGGGATGTAGTAGTTTTGGTACGAATTCATGAGTTACCATAATCAAATGTGTGCATGCGATTTGTTTGGATTACCATAGGGTTAAGTTTTTGAGAACTTGGTTTTATTGAATTTGTTTTTTTTCCCTTCAGTCTAAAGGCCCATTTTACAATGTACACACTGGTCGGAGAGATGGAAGGAGATCGGTGCTCTTGGACACCTTGCCCAACTTGCCACCCCCAACCGCGAACTTCTCTCAACTAGTCAGCATCTTCTCCTCCAAGGGCCTAAGTGTGAAAGATCTTGTTGTACTATCAGGTATACAAGTTTAAAGGTTCATTAATTTGCTTAACCATTTTTCTTTATTAGTTTCGAGATCTTTGCATGTATCATCCTGAAACAATTAGAAATTTAATAATTAGACTAATCTATGTTGGAACTAAAAAAATCTATTGCATCTCTACACTTGAATACAATTTCCTTCCACTAGAACCAACTCAAGGCCAAAGTTATTCAGATGGAAGCTAATAGTACATGCATGTTATGAAACGTGCCAACAAGATGACCAATTCTCAAATTGTGTTGTATTTCTAATAATTGTCCATAATACTAAACTTTTGGTTCTCTTCACTAGGTGGTCACACTATTGGTACCTCACACTGCTCAGCCTTCTCGAACCGTCTCTACAACTTCACCGGGAAAGGCGATGTCGACCAAACACTGGACAACGACTACGTACCTACGTTGAAGAACAAATGCAAGCCCAATGATCTGACCACTCTCGTAGAAATGGACCCTGGGAGCTTTAAGACATTCGACACAAGCTACTACAAGTTGATAGCCAAGAGAAGGTCTCTCCTCACCTCTGACAACACCCTTCTTACCAATGCCGAGGCCAAGGCTTTGGTCATGCGTTTTGCCAACAGCCCATCGGAGTTCTTCAAGGAATTCGGGGTGTCAATGGTGAAGATGGGCAACATTGGAGTTAAAACAGGCACTGACGGTGAGATCAGGAAGAAATGTGCTGTTGTGAATTAGATGGATTCTCTTTGTTTTATTTTATTTTTATTCTTTTTACTCTTCGTTCCAAGGAGGTTTATTTTATCTTGCAATAAGGAGAAATTTCAACTGTAATTTCTTGGTTTTGTTCTTTTGATATATTCATATTTTTGTATTGTACTTGTCATATGAATTAATAAACAAGTTACTGATGAAATGATGTAAAATAAAATAAAAAATGATTTGTTATCTGCATTTCATGCTAATGTAAATTAGGTGTTTGGTTATTTGTAAATTGTATTTGTCTCAAATTTCAATAGGTGACTATTGACTTGTATAAATCCATTGTCCATTGGATGGTAACATGCATCTTAACAAGATATTGCATTCTGAGGGAAATCAGGTAATCATTTTAGATCATGCACAAAAATATATTTATGATTTAGATTGTAGTTTTTATGATGATCAAAGTGAACAGAGCAAGAATAAACCAGTGAATTTGGGGGCAGTAAACAAAACCCTTTGACTTTAAGAACATATGCAATGTCAGAAGATTCCTAGATATATTCAAAATAAGTCAAGTTCAGGCAAAAACTTATCCCAATAATCAATAAAACATCTAGACATTGAAAAGCCCAAAAAACCTTTTTCATTGACCTTCAAGGGAGTCCATCAAGGGAGCAAAGGGAGAGACTTTTAAGTCTTTTCTCTAAAGTAATCTCTATTCAAACTTAGAATCAATGCAAAGAGAAAAGGGAGAGAAAATTTCTGCACTCCTAAATACAAAATTCCCCAATTTTCTGATTCATTTTGAGTGGATTGGGACAAGAAGTTGATAGAAATCCAAGGACTATCACTAGAAAGAAGATGGTTACTTGCAAATGGATCTTGAAATAAGACATGCATGCTTATTATTATCCAAAAAGTATCACTAGAAAGAAGGTTATGTAATTCAATATAGTATTATGGAAACATTTCTATTTGAGGGTGTCCTATCATGAATGCTTGTTTTGATTTGATTTTTTTTAACGAGAACTTAACTTTGAATTTGAGCAATTTGGTGAAGAAAATTTTCTTTATGCTGAGCTTGAGGAAGAGGTTCATAAAAAGTACAGATTATGGTAGAAGAATGAGCATTTGTGCATGTTCAAGAGTCTTCAAATGGTTGAAAGTAATTCGAGAAGGGTTTTCAATGTGGTCAAAAGGCCAAGGGTTTACAATTTAGGGTTTGGTTTCGGGTGTATGAAATTAGAGACAAAACTCTTGTAATCACTCCCATTTTAAGATTATGATATTTTTCTAGTTATGGTCACCTGCAAATATTGTGGAATTTCGAACCAAACCTCATCAATCTCTTGTACATTTTCCTCTTCCATTTGTAAGTGATTCATGCTTGGATTGTGCTCTTTATTTTATTTTATTGTTTAGAAACCAATTTTCTGTAATATTGATCAAATATGTTCATTGATCTGTTTTATTTAAATATGTTAATTGATCTGTTTTATTTGCCTGTATTGTCAGTCTAAAAATTGATTGCTGACATAGACCTAAGCCTTCTCTAATTTGGTTGACAGCAACCAATTTGGACATCTTATATAATTTTATGACAAACTAAACTATATAAATAACAACAACAACTAAGCCATTTATCCCAGGTATTTGGGGTAGGCCACATAAGCCAAAAGAGAATTACGCCAGATGGGGCACATGAATTAAATTTCTCCACTCATTCTTATCGAGCAGTATGCCTTCATTAAGATTTATAGCCCTATATCTTGTTGTATAACCTCTACTCATGTTTTCTTCGGTCTCTACTCCGCTCTTTAACTTGTCTTAAGTTGATAAGTTATACTCGCCGGACTGACGCATCTGTAGGTGTACGTCGCACATGATCAAACTATTGTAGGCAATTTTTTCTCATCTTCTCTTCTGTGGGGGCTATGCCTATCTTAATAAGAATATTCTCATTGCTTACCTTATCTTTCCTCATTTTACACACATCTAACAAAGTATGTGCATCTCTACTACACTCATCCTCTGGGCATGATATTTTTTTATAACCCAATATTTCGTGTTATATAACAAAGTTGACCTAATAGCAATCTGATAAAATTTTCTATTCAGTCATAACGGGATGTTACGGTCGCATAAAACTCCTGTTGTGTGTCTCCATTTCAACCAGCCGGCTTGGCTCTTATGGTTGACATTACTATTGATCTCCTAATTCATTTGGATAATAAAACTCAAGTACCTAAACTGCCTGCTCATCAGTATTTTTTGCCCACACCTAGTGTAATAATATTATAATATTATATTCTCTGTTTACTGAATTTGTATATCATATACTATGTTTTGGACCTACTTAATTTAAAACATTAAGATTCTATAGTTAACTCCATACCTCCAATTTGACATTTACCCTAACTCTCGTCTCACAACTACGACAATATCATCAGCATAATCATGGCTACAGTAGGCCCCTCTCAACTTTGTTAATCAAAGTTAGTTTACAAAATTTTGTACTAAAATGAAAGTCTTGAATTGATTGGGTCAGTTCATAGGCTATATTATGCTCATTGCAGCTGCTTTAAATTTCTGGTCAACTCTATCTCCCATAACACAAATCAGTGTACCTTCTTTTCCACTTGTTTATA
The DNA here is from genome assembly GCA_038442645.1 of Agave tequilana. Classification (NCBI taxonomy): domain Eukaryota; kingdom Viridiplantae; phylum Streptophyta; class Magnoliopsida; order Asparagales; family Asparagaceae; genus Agave; species Agave tequilana. The sequence continues at coordinate 65,403 of JAVJIF010019725.1, forward strand.
ATAATCACAACACGCATCGCCACTTGTAAATCAATATCTAAGTTACATGCAGTATGCCAGCCTCAGTTTGAACATTCCATACTCGATGCACATCTATATAAGATAGTTATCTTGAAGCTACTCTCCAATACAATATTTGAAGCTTAGTTTAACTAATTGAAATCTTTGAGACTAATGAAAATTTCATCACCCACCACCCACATGCACCAAGCATAAAACACACTCATACACAAGTTAAATCCTAAGGAACAACAGTAAGGGCCATTTGTGTGGAATAATGGTTACATAAGAGGGGAAAACTGAAGATGATAGATAAGCGATTCTAGTCAACTGAGTAATTCATATTATCAGTACTGTGTAATTCATAATTAAGAACTCTACCACATTTGCAAGTACACATTCAACTGCTTCATATATATGGCAAGTAGGAAGTCATATTATATCAACCATCAATTTAAATACTTTTAATTTATCGCTGAATTTATTAATTCCACTAACTACATTTGCCAGCTCAAAATATTTCTTATTGACATCTTCCTTTATGAAATATAATTAACAACTTGAGTCCCTCTAAATCCTTTCTCTAATTTGGTGGCAGGTAACCAATTTAGACATCCAAACAATTAATACTCAACACATTCCATCCTGCAAGGCTGCAAACAAATCTTTAAGTGAAAAGGTCACGTTTCCAAATTGATTTGTTAATCAATGATTTCACCAACAAGCATGTGGTGATGCATCTCTATGTCCAAGTTAGTTCTTGAAATTTAATATTAAATCAACCTATGACTTAATCAGCTCATAACATGGTATGACCTTCTCTTGAATGATTGATCCATGGTCCATAACTCCAACTATGACATGTTCACTTCCATTTTCTGTATTATACTTAATTAATACGCAAACAATTTCAAGTTTTTCTAACAAACAAGGGCTTAGTCAATTCCTTCATCTTCCACTTGTTAATTTGTACTTATCACAAATCAATATCTAACTGGCATGCATAATGCCAGCCTTAAGCCGTACGTGTTTCCATGGCCAAAGCTCACCTATATACAAGATAGCATAACTTGAAGCTATTCTCCAATTCAAGCATTATTTCACTAGCTAATAACATCCTAACAACGGGATTCTAATCATTTGACGATGATTTAAATTACAGAACAAGTAGCGATCATGGCTGCAGTGGTTATCCATGCCACCTATGTTCGTATATGTACAACCAATAACCCATGTTCTCTGCATATCCAAGTTAATTTATGAAACAACAATGACTTCAATGTGCTCAGCACATGGCATGGACTATTCTCAGGGTTGATTCAGTAGTGTATTCACTTCCATTGGCTGTGTTATGGCTATGAAACTGTTTTAAATTCTTGTCAACTCCTTCATCTCCCACAACTGTAATCATTCTACCTTCTCCTCCATTTGTTTATGCTAATCCCAACACAACTTGTAAGCTGAATAGACAGAACAATATCTTACATGCAATGCCAGCCTTTGCACGCGTTCAAAGCTCAAACTTCGCCTATATAACATATGTTGAAACCCTTCACCAATTCAAGCACTAAAGCATTCACTAATTAACACACCATAACTTGCTCTACAATATGGCCTCTAAGTTTCTTATCAAGATATTGCTCCCTTTATCCCTTCTATTTGTTCTCTCGTTGGCGGCCAATGCAGAAGGCCTGAAGGTTGGTTTCTACAAGAGAACCTGCCCTAAAGCTGAATCCATCATTCTCAAGGAGATGAAAAAGGTCATGTCGGTTGCTCCAAGTCTGGCAGGCCCACTGCTCAGGCTCCATTTCCATGATTGCTTTGTCAATGTATGTAAATAGAGGATTCACCATCTTTAGTTAGGGTTGAAACAAATTTTATTCTATCGTTTGTTTGATATATAAGTTCATTGCCATATGTTGTTAATTTTTTTTATATGATCATGCGAAGGGATGTGATGCCTCCATTCTACTGAATGGAACAAGGAGCAACCCCGCAGAGAGGGATTCACCGCCAAATCTAAGCCTCAGGGGTTATGGCACAATTGACCGCGTCAAGGCTAAGTTGGAGAAGGCTTGCCCTGGGACTGTGTCATGCGCCGACATTGTAGCTGTGGTTGCTAGGGATGTAGTAGTTTTGGTATGAAATCACGAATTATCATAATCATATGTGTGCATGCTTTTTTTTGGATTACCAAAGGGTTAAGTTTTTGAGAACTTGATTTTATTGAATTTGTTTTTTTTTTCTTTCAGTCTAAAGGCCCATTTTACGATGTACCCACTGGCCGGAGAGATGGAAGGAGATCGGTGCTCTTTGACACTTTGCCCAACTTGCCACCCCAACCGCAAACTTCTCTCAACTAGTCAGCATGTTCTCCTCCAAGGGCCTAAGTGTGAAAGATCTTGTTATACTATCAGGTATACAAGTTTAAAGGTTCATTAATTTTTTTAACCTTTTTTCTTAATTAGTTTCAAGATCTTTTGCATGTATCATTCTGAAACAGTTAGAAATTTAATAATTAGACTAATCTATGTTGGAACTAATGAGATAAGAAAAATGAAAAAGGAAGAAGGGGGAAAAAATCTATTACATCTCTACACTTGAATACAATTTTCTTCCACTAGAACCAACTCTAGGCCAAAGTTATTCAGATGGAAGCTAAGAGTACATGCATGTTATGAAACGTGCCAAAAACTGGACAGTTCTCAAATTGTGTTGTATTTCTAATAATATTGTCCACAATTCTAAACTTTTGATTCTCTCCTTCACTAGGTGGCCACACTATTGGTACCTCACACTGCTCATCCTTCTCAAACCGCCTCTACAACTTCACTGGGAAAGGCGATGTCGACCCAACACTGGACAGCGACTACGTACCTAAGTTGAAGAATAAATGCAAGCCCAACGATGTGACCACTCTCGTAGAAATGGACCCTGGGAGCTTTAAGACATTCGACACAAGCTACTACAAGTTGATAGCCAAGAGAAGGTCTCTCCTCACCTCTGACGACACCCTTCTTACCAATGCCGAGGCCAAGGCTTTGGTCATGCGCCTAGCCAACAGCCCATCAGAGTTCTTCAAGGAATTCGGGGCCTCAATGGTGAAGATGGGCAACATTGGAGTTAAAACAGCCATCGATGGTGAGATCAGGAAGAAATGTGCCGTTGTGAATTAGATGGATTTTCTTTGTTTATTTTTCTTTCTTTTTACTCTTCGTTCCAAGGAGGTTTATTTTATCTTGCAATAAGGAGAAATTCAACTGTAATTTTTGTTTTGTTTTGTTCCAAGGAGGTTTATTTTATCTTGCAATAAGGAGAAATTTCAACTGTAATTTTTTGGTTTGTTTCTTTTGATATATTCATATTTTTGTATTGTACTTGCCGTCTGAACTAATAAGCAAGTTACAGGTGAAATGATGTAAAATCAAAAGAATGATTTGTTATCTGTGTTTCATGCTAATGTAAATTAGGTGTTTAGTTATTTGTAAATTGTATTTGTCTCAAATTCCAATAGGTGTTCGGACTGTTGACTTGTATAAATCCATTGTCCATTAGATGGTAACATGCATCTTGACAGAGAACAATAAGTATTGCAATAGAACTTGTATAAAAATATTGCATTCTGAAGGAAATCAGGTAATCATTTAGATCATGCACAAAAATATATTTATGATTTAGATTGTAGTTTTTATGATGATCAAAGTTTTTGTTGAGGGGATTACGATGATCAAAGTTAAGAGAGCAAGAATAAACTAGTGAATTTGGGGGCAGTAAACAGAACATTTTGAACATATGTAATGTCAAAAGATTCCTACATATATTCAAATAAGTCCAAGTCAGGCAAAAACTTATCCCCATAATAAATAAAACACCTAGATATTGACAAGCCCAAAAAAAACTTATTCATTGACCTTCAAGGGAGCCCATCAAGGGAGCAAAGGGAGAAAGTTTAAGTCTTTTCTCTAAAGTATTCTCTATTTAAACTTGGGAATCAATGCAAAGAGAAAAGGGAGAGAAAATTTCCGCACTCAATACAAAGTTACTTTTCTGATTCATTTTGGGTGGATTGGGACAAGAAGTTGATAGAGATCCAAGGACTATCACTAGAAAGAAGATAGTTATGGAATCATTTCTGTTTGAGGGTTTCCTATCAAGAATGCTTGTTTTGATTTGATATATTTTTTTTTAAATAGAACTTAACTTTGAATTTGAGCAATTTGGTAAAGAAAACTTTTCTTTATGGTGAGCTTGAGGAAAAGGTTCATAAGAAGCAGAGATGGTAGAAGAATGAGCATTTGTGCATGTTCAGGAGTCTTCATATGGTTGAAAGTAATTCGAAAAGGTTTTTCATTGTGGTCAAAAGACCAAGGTTTACAATTTGGGGTTTGGTTTGGGTGTATGAAATTAGAGACAAAACTCTTGTAATATTGTAAGATTATGATATTTTTCTAGTTATGGTCACCCACAAATATTGTGGAATTTCGAACCAAACCTATAAATCTACATTTTCCTCTTCCATGTGAAACTGATTCATGCTTGGATTTTGCTCTTTTATTTTTATTTTATTGTTTTAGAAACCAATTTTTGTAATATTGATCAAATGTGTTCATTGATCTGTTTTATATAAATATGTTTATTGATCTGTTTTATTTGCCTATATTGTCAGTCTAAAAATTGATTGCTGACATGTACCTAAGTCTTCTCTAATTTGGTTGGCTGCAACCAATTTGGACATCCTAATAATTATGCTTATATAATTTTATAACAAACTAAATTATAGAACAAGCAAAATCATGGCTACAGTAGGCCTCTCTCAACTTTGTTAATCAAAGTTAGTTTACGAAATTTTGTACTAAAATGAAGGTCTTGAATTGATTCTGTCAGTTCATAGGCTGTATTCTGCTCATTACAACTGATTTAAATCTCAGGTCAACTCTATCTCCCATAAAACAAATCAGTATACCTTCTTTTCCTCTTGTTTATAATAATCACAACACGCATCGCCACTTGTAAATCATTCTAAGTTATATGCAGTATGCCACCCTCAGTTTGACCATTCCATGCTCGATGCTCACCTACATGAAATAATTATCTTGGAGCTGCTCTCCAATATTAGTTCAAGCTTCAATATTTGAAGCTTAGTTTAACTAATTGAAATCTTTGAGACTAATTAAAATTTCATCACCCACCACTCACATGCACACACACACACAAGCCAAGCATAAAACACACTCGAACACAAGTTAAATCCTAAGGAACAACAGTAAGTGTCATTTGTGAGGAATAATGGTAACATGAGAGGAAAAAACTGAAGATGATAGATAAGCGATTCTAGTCAAATGAATAATTCATTTTATCGGTACTGAGTAATTCATAATTAAGAACTCTACCACATTAGCAAGTTTCTGTTCAACTGCTTCATATATATATGGCAAGTAGGGAGTAATATTATTGCAATCATCAATTTAAATACTTTTAATTTATCGCTGAATTTATTAATTCCACTAACTACATTGGCCACTTCAAAATATTTCCTGTTGACATCTTCCCTTTCGAAATATAATTAACAACTTGAGTCCCTCTAAATCCTTTCTCTAATTTGATGGCAGATAACCAATTTAGACATCCAAACAATTATACTCAACAGATTCCATCCTGCAAGGCTACAAATTAATATTTAAGTGAAAAAAGGCCACATTTCCTAATTGATTTGTTAATCAATGATTCCACCAATAAGCATGTGGTGATGCATATCTATATCCAAGTTAGTTCTTGAAATTTCATATTAAACCAACCCATGACATAATGAGCTCATCACATGGTACGACCTTCTCTTAAATGATTGATCCATGGTCCATAACTCCAGCTATGACATATTCACTTCCATTTGTTGTATTACACTTAATTAATACACAAATGACTTCAAGTTTATCTAACAAACCAGTTCTTAGTCAATTCCTTCATCTTCACTTGTTAATTTGTACTTGTCACAAATCAATATCTAACTGACATGCATAATGCTAGCCTTAAGCCATACATGTTTCCATGGCCAAAGCTCACCTATATATAAGATGCATAACTTGAAGCTATTCTCCAATTCAAGCATCATTTCACTAGCTAATAACATCCTTCTCTCGATCTTAAAAAAAGATGGCCTCTAAGTTTCTCTTCAAGCTATTACTCCCTTCCCCTTGTATTTGTTCTCTCACTGGGGGCCAATGCACTAGGCTTGAAGGTAGGTTCTACAAGGGGACTTGTCCTCAAGCCGAAGCCATAATTCTGAGGAGATGACAAAGGTCATGTCGGTTGCTCCAAGCCTGACAGGACCACTGCTCAGGTTCCATTTCCATGATTGTTTCGTGAATTATGACACTAGAACCTACTCACTATTTTTAACCAGGACTACTTCATCATATTGCATTGTATCCAATATGACATTTTTCTTGATTTTGTGTAGGGATGTGATGCCTCGGTTCTACTGAATGGAACGAGGACCAACCCCGCAGAGAAGGACTCACCACCAAATCTAAGCCTGAGGGGCTATAGCACAATTGACTGCGTCAAGGCGAAGTTAGAGAAGGCTTGCCCTGGGATTGTGTCATGCGCCGATATAGTGGCTCTAATTGCTAGAGATGTAGTATATCTGGTAAGTGATCCCGTGTGTGTGAACAAGTCATATATGTATGCATACCTGTAATAACTTTTTGAAGAAAAAGGTTTGAATTTGTTTCTTTTTTCTCTACTTCTACAGTCCAAAGGACCATTTTATCCGGTACCCACTGGCCGAAGAGATGGGAAGAGATCGGTGATGTTGGACGCCTTGGGCAACTTGCCACCCCCAAGCGCCAACTTCTCTGAACTGGCCAGCATCTTCTCCTCTAAAAGCTTAAGTGTGAAAGATCTTGTTGTTCTATCAGGTATATATAAAAGTTTAAATTCTAATTATTTTGGTTAACAATCAGACATATAATTTTCTTTCATTAAATGTACATGCATGTTATGAAACCTAATAAGTGTCCATAATTCTAAATTTTGGGTCTCTCATTCACTAGGTGGCTATACTATTGGTGCCTCACACTGCTCAGCCTTCTCGAACCGCCTCTACAACTTCACAAAGAAAGGCGATGTCAACCCAACACTGGACAGCAACTAAGTACCTAAGTTGAAGAACAATGCAAGCCCAATGACGTGACCACCCTCGTAGAAATGGACCCTGGGAGCTTTAAACGTTCGATAATAACTACTATAAGTTGGTAGCCGAGAGAAGGTCTCTCTTCATATCTGATGACACCCTTCTCACCAATGCAGAGGCAAAGGCCTTGGTCATGTGCCTCGCCAATAGCCCATCAGAGTTCTTCAAAAAGTTCAAAGTGTCAACGATGAAGATGGGCAACATTGGAGTTAAAACAGACGCCGATGGTGAGATCAGGGAGAAATGTGCCATTGTGAACAAGATTGCATACTCTTTGTTACATAATGTAACAGATCGAATTTTTTTGACCAATTAATAAGGGGGAACCTCACAATTATGTGAGCATATGTTTTGTATTATTTCTTCTGGTTTATTATATTTATCTGCATTGTGCTTATACTTTGAATAAAGAAATTTTATTTGATGTAGAATTAAGGGTGTGCTTGTTTGATTTGCATTCAATCCTAATACAAATTATACGGTATTCAGTTATTTTCAAACCATAATCAATCTTTATAAGTACAATACAGATTGATGTACAGATGGAATGCAAAATAGCTCAGTTATCTAAAAATTATCACTCAATCAATGAAGTTACAAATATAGTGGCCTTTCATAGGATTATCTTTTCTCCATAATTTCTTGAGGTTTTATAGGAGGTGTACAAGCAAAAGAACCTAATTATTTTGTGTTAGCTCAAAGTCAAGCAAGAATGATTCATGCATTCTTGCAAGCACTGTCAAGAGTAGGAATGTTGTTTAATTATTAGTTTTATTTGTTAATAAGAACATAAAAGAGTAGGAATGTTATGTTAATTAATAATTATTAGTTGAAGGAATGTGTCATAACATATGCAAAGGGTACATAGTATATATGTTATGTTTCTTGCCAGTATGATGCCCACATCAACCCCATGTGGTTGTTGAATTGTTGCAAGCATTGCAAAAGTCAAGGCTTTTAGTACTTCAGTTTGAGGCATAATGTTTGCTTGATTAGTTTTTGAGAAGTTGAAGATTATGAGCCAACACTTTTTTTTTTTTTTTTTTTTTGTAGAAGGACAAGGTCTCAAAGTCGAAAAACCCAGCCGTTTTATTGATAAAAGTAATAGTTACAAGCAAAATGCACAAGGAAGGATGAACTATGAGCCAACATTTTGTTTAGGGGAACCACACAATTATGTGAGCATATGTTTTGTATTATTTCTTCTGGTTTATTATATTTATCTGCATTGTGTTTATACTTCGAATAAAGAAATTTTATTTGATGTAGAATTAAGGGTGTGCTTGTTTGATTTGCATTCAATCCTAATACAAATTATATGGTATTCAGTTATTTTCAAATCATAATCAATCTTTATAAGTACAATACAGATTGATGTACAGATGGAATGCAAAATAGCTCAATTATCTAAAAATTATCACTCAATAAATGAAGTTACAAATATAGTGGCCTTTCATAGGATTATCTTTTCTCCATAATTTCTTGAGGTTTTATAGGAGGTGTACAAGCAAAAGAACCTAATTATTTTGTGTTAGCTCAAAGTCAAGCAAGAATGATTCATGCATTCTTGCAAGCACTGTCAAGAGTAGGAATGTTGTTTAATTATTAGTTTTATTTGTTAATAAGAACATAAAAGAGTAGGAATGTTATGTTAATTAATAATTAGTAGTTGAAGGAATGTGTCATAACATATGCAAAGGGTACATAGTATATATGTTATGTTTCTTGCCAGTATGATGCCCACATCAACCCCATGTGGTGTTGAATTGTTGCAGGCATTGCAAAAGTCAAGGCTTTTAGTACTTCAGTTTGAGGCATAATGTTTGCTTGATTAGTTTTTGAGAAGTTGAAGATTATGAGCCAACACTTTTTTTTATTTTTTTTGTAGAAGGACGAGGTCTCAAAGTCGAAAAACCCAGCCGTTTTATTGATAAAAGTAATAGTTACAAGCAAAATGCACAAGGAAGGATGAACTATGAGCCAACATTTTGTTTAGGAGAATCTCATCAGATTGGGTCAGCTGATTCGATTGAGTTAGAAGATTTGGCCCTATATGTTGTTATTTATCAATGGAACTCTGATTCTGCACAATGATAAAGTAAATGTTATTACTCGTTATCGTATTAGTAAAGTCTCTTTGCGATGAGTAAGAGATATGATGTTTAAATTATATTTACTTACTTTAGACCATGCCCTAATGTCTGTTTGGTCAGCTTGTTTGTTTTGTTTTAAGTGGGGGAGAGGGCTTTTGTTAGGCTGTTCATCTTTATTGTACTCTTTTGTAACCTACTTGTTTCATTAATGATTTTCTAATGAAAGCCAATGACTGTAAATTGATCATTAGCCACGGGTGCTCGTTTAAATGGTTCCAAATAAATCGTCTCTTCAAACAAAGACTGTCCTTGTCACTCTCTCTTATAGAGGTTATCAGTAGCAAGGATGGCATCTCGAAGTGGATGACACAAAAACCTTTCAGAACTGGCAGCAGAAGAGACCCACATAACACCAAGAGACCCGAACAGCAGCAAATTAGGGCAAGTTAAAAGAGCGCAAGGGAGAGCGAAGAAAACATGGATGGAGGCAGTACGATAAGATATAAAGGCTAAAAGTCTTAGTGAAAGCATATTGCTCAATGGAAATGAGTGAAGAGAGCTGATCCATGTGCCCGATCCGGTGTAATTCTCTTTGGTTCATGTAGCCTTCCCCGAATACTTGAGACAAATGGCTTAGCTGTAGTTGTACCTGAACAGCAGCAAACAGACACGACAAAGGTTTCTTTGTCTTCCACATCCCATAGGGAAGATGATCAAAGTGAAAAACAAATCCATATCCATCAAAAGTGTTCAACACCATTGTTACTTGGCAACAAGATGCATGGAAAATAATGGTTTCATCAGTACAAATCACCAGGTATAAAGCTAGTCAATAACAAGCATATCATAATATATCACCAGCAGTCATTTTGGAGCAAGTCCAACTCACAAGTTCAAAGGATAACAACAGCGCCTAGATGATTATCAAATACTGCTTGACAAGGTTACTGCCAAGTTAGGACACTCAGGCTAATTTTACAATAGCAACTAATGCACAACCATCCGACAATTCTAGCATTTCTAACCTTATACTAGGAGACCCCAAAACAGTACAGAATACACAATAGGACTTTAGAAACACAAATTTCAACCTATAAAACAACCTCACCAAGAAAATGTAAGGCCAAAGGTGTCATTAAATAATACATACTAGAATGTTAAGATCTCACTAGTTGCAACTTGCAATTGAATAGCTGTTCCCCAAAATCAGCCTAGCGCCTACGGCTGTGCCTTCTGCTCTTCCTCCGGATGCTTTTGTCATCCGAATCGCTGTCAGAAGCCGACTCGGAATCAGACTCTGAGGAATCAGATGATGAGCTGTGCCTGTGGTGCCTTCTCTTCTTCTGCTTCTTTCGCCTCCTCCTCCTCCTCCTCTCCTCTGAATCTGAGGAACTATAGCTTGAACTACTCTCAGCCAAAGAGGAATCTGATTCAGTCACTGAAGACTCACTTTCTGTCTCAAAAACAGAAGCCTCACTGGAGTCCTCTGAATCAGAACCCGAGCGGTGCTTCCTCTTGCTTTTGCCCTTTGTTCTACTCTTCTCACCCTTCTCTTTCTTCCCGGTCCTCTCTCTCTTTTCCCCCTTCTCCGCATCTGGATTGTCTGGTTCATGGGAAACGGAGAGTGTCATCTTCAGCTTTGGGTTCTTGAGCTGTTGGGTCCTCGAGGGGCGTGACATGTACACCCTTTCGTTCTTGCACTCATAGGTCCAGTGGCCAGCCTGGAAACACTTCTGGCACTGAGAAGACGAACCTCCACTCGAGGAGACAGAACCCTTTAGATCCTTCCTCACGCCAAGTTTCACAGCTTTCTCTGTACTCATGAGATACATCTGTCTTTTGGCTTCTTTCTTTTCTTGCCATCGACTTGGTCCTTCTTCTTTCTGCCCGTATGCATTCACATTTCGTGCGGCAGCTGCAGCTGCCCGCTCAGCCTGAGCCCTGCTAAGGCCCTTCGCAGCTGATAACGCTGCTGCCTTGATTCGATCTGCAGCAGCCTGAGCTTTCTCTTCATTCTTGCTAGACATGTTCGACTAGAATATCCAAATCAAGGTGGAGAACTTTTTATGTCCCTACAAATAAAAAAATTTGGCATGAGTAACAACATTAGCATGTTCATATAACCTTCAATAGAAGCCAATAACAGGTTATCTTAGTGGGGAGAAATAATAACAAATCATAGATGAGCTCTAGCAATATCAGAAAAGGAACAACCCAATTTCATGACCTTAATAGAGGAACCTCAATTTATGAAACTATAATGTTAAAATCATATGTCAATAGTTTGGAATAAAAATGATATGAATATAACATAACATCCTTAAGATAGTAAGAACATCTTCTCATACTCAAATAGTTTTTTAGAGGATTACTTGCGAGAGAGGATGTTATATTGCCAAGTGTTCTTATTGCATGTCTTAGGATTTGACTTCTTTTTGGGAAGGTTATTTGTGGTAACTTTCTACCAACTTTAACTTTTAACGGGTTGTTGTTTACCCTTCCTTTTTTTTTTTTTTTTTTTTTGGGGTTGGGGGGATCCCATGTACATGATCATATTATTTCGTTTTTCATCAGACAAACTTTTACAAGCTGTGTCAGGCATCTCTTATTTTATTGGACACAGCTTCCTTCTTGTGCATCTTATGATTCAATACATAAGTTGAGTTTCTACTTGTATTCTGTGATGAGTGTCTCCTCAAGTTATTCATGAAGCATTTTTCATTTGTTTGCCCTTACGGCAGCAAATTAAATAAGTTTTATAATTTGGTTCATTACACGGTTTAAAATCACAGTATCGGTATTGATAATGATATCGGCCTATATATCACGATGTCTGCCACATCAGCAAAATCCACCCCAATATCAGCTGATATTTGAAACCATGGTTTACTTATTATATGAGTTCTCAATGTAAGGGTTTTTTTTTAATGACCATTTACATAACAATCATGGGGGGAATGCATTAAGCTTATTTTATGTTATGGATTTTGATTTTTCTTTATTCTTCAAAAGCATTTAAAATCTTACATTGAGAAAAGCTTTTGATGATTCAAACTATTAGCCTATGATTTTATATTATAGTTTCATAGTTGGGGATTCGTTTATTATGTCACTAAGTGAATAGAAATGGATAATCCTTTCCTGTCATTAATTAGCTCATTGGTGTTGCTCAATAAATAGTCATAAATTGACGTCAACAAATATATACTATAGAAATATTACATAAAAGCAAACTTATATAAACAATGATTGCAGAACAATCCAAATGATGCTATGGATCTAGAAATTTGGAGGTAGAATATATAGAAAAGAATAGATCTAAATATTTAAGACATAAAGACATATATAAACAATTCTCTTCTACATATTCGATTATCATGGAATTTATAATGGAACCCACAATTGAATTCTCTTTCACATATACAAGACATTAACACCCCTGATCGGGAGGTTCAGTTATCAACAAACTATAACAGCAGACAAAAACAACTCAAAAGAAAGTATTGAAGACTGCAATTTGGTTGTACACTTAAACAGCAACCAATTCAAGTCCCATTAGCAGGGAAAATATTTACCCCTTGATCCTTTGGATAATTTTCTCTAGAAAAAAGAGAATAGTATCTAGAGCTACAGTTTCAAACTAAAAAATTTTGGTTACATAAGATTTGACTAAAATCATCTTGCAAAAGTGAATTACCAAAAAGTGCAATTAATTATCAGCATAATAAAAATAAGCAACCGTGGGATCAAAAACCATTATAAAAGAGACTCATATGTAAAAATAATAAAAAGAACAGAATTTTAACATAAAAATCTAGACTTGATCTACAAAATACCATCGCAATCAAACATCAGAAAAAGAAAAATACTCTAAAATTACAGAACCAGAGAAAAAAACTCGTCACCAATTAACATCATATAAAAAGAGTTGAGAGAGATTAACGTTAATTAATCAAGATAAAAACCTAAATCATATATCAACCTAATCTTGAAGGATTATGGGCATGATCTACATATCAAATAAATCAAATAAACACGAATAATCTAAAATACAGCAACTAATACATGAATCATAGTAAAGAACCAGCTACAGACAACGAACAGGCCACAGGGAACGAAATCAAGTCGGCGGTGAACTAATTTTAAATTAACCAAATAAGACAACCGTATCGATCATCTAAAATCTAGACAAGATCTAGAGCAAGATTTAACCCTTTTTACAAACTAAATTAAACAACAATAAATAAACAAAAAGGGAGAAAAATCGAACCTTGAGAGACTTTGAGAGCTTGCTTTCGCGTTCGAGATCGAGAGAAAGGGGGAGAAAGATAATGGGGAAAGATCGGAGAAAAACTGGAAGCAAAGTGACCGTCAGCAGTCGCCGTTAGATGTGATGGCGTGGGTATTTTGGATGACGATTGAGCCCTATTTAAGTGAATGGGCCCCCGATTCTTAACGGGCTCTATCTCGGCCCACTTTTAATGCGAACGTGGGTAGTACGAATCAAGTTGATTTGTCTCGGTTGTAGACGAATCAGTGACGAGACGGGTTCCAAGGGTCCAACGAGATGAATTGAATTTCAGGGAAACGGGACCCAATTTGTTACTCGGATTCATCGAGACGAGTTGAACCCGTCTTCTATTTTTTAAATTATTTTTTTGGGTTAAAAAATTAAAAAAGCAATATAGTGCCCTATAATTTTCCCTTATATAAAATTGTGGTTTAAAAAAAAAAGAAGAGGTCAAAAAAATTATCTCCGACCTGATTCGTCCCGGGACGAATCTGACTCCTTCCGTATTTACAGGACGGGTCAACTCGTATTAACATGTATGTAATATGAGTCGAATACGGGTTTACCGTATTTGTACTATGCGACTCATACGAGTCACACAGTACAACTCGGGATCGCGAACCCTATGGGCAAGTTGTGTTTCCTCGTTCTTTCTTTCCTCTTTATCTTTTTCGCTTTCTCTGCTCTCATTCACCAAATTGTTCTTCATTTTCTTAGCTTTATTTTTTTTTTCCCCCTTTTCTTCTGGCATAAGCTGAACTAAATTTGAAGTTTTTGATTGCTTAGATAGTAATGGTCCTAATTCATCTACTTTCTTCAACTTTAAACTTGCTGCGAATTGAAAATTTCTAATTGAGCTGTTCGATTTTTTGCTTTCATGAGATTTTTAAAATGAAGCGGCATTGCATTTGAATAATTTTGTATTCACGACATGTGAAATTTTAGATTTATAGATATGTTGTTCTTCGCTTGTTTAAATATTCATAGCTAATCTAATTTGTGATTTTAATTGTGATTTATTACTTAAGTAATGTATGTTTATAGTACTATTACAAAGAGGATCACTTAATCCACGACAAAGGCTGCTATCGGCTCAGGTCAGGGTTCGAGTACTACTGTGCTTGACCCGAACCCCTCACAGGTACCGGTTCTGGACCCAAATCAACCCTATTATGAATGAGTCTGAGTCCCGGGCGGGTACATATTTGATGAACCCACCAGTTTAATTGTTGATTTTTAAAGAAGAAGAACGTAGAATTTTATTTGAAGAATCAAGAACGAAATGTCTTTTGTCTAACTTTTCTTAGCTATAAAATTCTCTCACTTTTGTTTCTGTCGATTTTTCTTTTTTTTTCTTCACTATAAAATATTGAGTCTCTTTTTTTTTATAGGCAAAACAATTCAATTCCACCTCAAAATCAAACTCTTATTCTTAATCTAATACTTACTTTATTAAAAAATAATAAGAAACAATTCAATTATGACTTTAAGGCTAAATTTTAGAAACTTTAAAAATATTAAATCAACTTAAACTTTGACTTTCCTTTTTTCATGAGAATTTGAATTACAATTTTCAATAACCTCCCTCAATTCAAATCCTTCGTGAATTCTTGTCTTGATTTTTAT
The DNA here is from genome assembly GCA_038442645.1 of Agave tequilana. NCBI lineage: Eukaryota > Viridiplantae > Streptophyta > Magnoliopsida > Asparagales > Asparagaceae > Agave > Agave tequilana. The sequence continues at coordinate 80,605 of JAVJIF010019725.1, forward strand.
TTTTCATAGCAATTTAAACCCCTCTTGCTTTTTTTCTTGTAATACTTCGATTTTTCTTTGAACTTTCTACTTTTGTATTTCTTTTTTTTTGACTACCAAAACTACTTTTACCTTTTTCTTTAAATTCATGTTTCTGTTGTTAGTCGCTATCTCGAATCTTTTTTAATGGTGATCGTGATGTTTCTTTCTTATATTTTTATCTTTTATCTTGATAGTGTTCACTCTTTAGTTTGATGAGCTTTTCTTCAGTTTAATGATGTCTTGCCTCCATTTTAATGATCTTCATGATTTTTTTTATGGTCTCTTTCACTTCGTAATTCTTTTTTATTCTAATATTGTTTTTTTTCTTATTTTGTTGTAACTGAACTTTTTTATTATTTTTCTTTTTTTTCTTATCTTTCTTTTTTCTTCTTCCTCCTCCTCCTTTCTTTCTTTTTCTTCTCTTTCTTCTCTTTTCATACTCTTGTTCTCATGAATTTTCTCATCTTATGAGCATTTTTTTTTGACTTTTTAGTTCCTTAAGCTTCTTCAATCTCTTTTTATTAACTTATAAGCTTCTTGAATTTTCTCTATCATGCTTGTGAATTTTTTAGTTTTCTAATCAATTGTTTTCATCTTCTTTTCTTTGGGGCCGTTTGTTTCGCGTAAACTCCGTAATTCGTAAATGACTTACTACTCAGTTACAACTACGGCGTTTTTTTTGGACCGTAATTCGTAAAAGACTTACGTAACTCAACTAACACTCACTTGCAACCCAGTTACCACTCACTTACAGCCCAGTTACAGTTAATTTTGTGGTCATACAAATTTGTATTATTTTTTTCAAAAATGCTATTTGGCTCCCCTTCTTGGCTCTCGCATGGGCTCCCAACCTGACGTGGCTGTCACGTCAGACCTCAAGACAAGTCAAATAAAGTGGCTCAGATTAGTTGGTTGGAAGGGTGAGACCCGAGGTACCTTTATTTTGGGCTTAGATCGAAAATCCCATCATTCTCTCTCTCGCATGTGCCCTAGCTCTCTCTCCCCAAATTCTCCTCTCCCCCCAAATTCGCCCCATCTCATGCTCTCGCATGTGATTAAGTCGCAGTGTTTTTATGAGAACTGCTACCAAGGTCGCAGTCTTTCTCGGAGGACTGTGATTAAGTCGCAGTGTTTTTATGAGAACTGCTACCACGGTCGCAGTCTTTTCTAAGGACTGCTACTAAGGTCGCAGTCATTTTCTAAGGACTGCTACCAAGGTCGCAGTCCTAATTATACTGAAAATATATACTATTTTAGCATCTCACATGCATATTTAATGATTATTTTCTTATGTTTCAATATTATAGAACGTTGACTCATTTGAGAGTCATGTATTCATGTAATTATGGATGGATGCAAACAATACATGTAACAATATCTACGGGCGGCGACGAGACAATGAACGGCGAGGGGCGGCGCTCGGATCTGCACTAGAAAGAGAGAGAGAGATTTAGACTGAGAGAGAGATCTATTTTCGTTTTGTTAATTAGGGCTGGGAGGGAATTTAATTTTTTTGGACTGAGGGGAAATTCAAATTTTGGAATTGGGGGGAAATTTAAATTTTTTGGGTTGAGGTTGAAGCTTATATGTCATGCCATGTGGCATGCCACATCAGCGCGGGAGTCAGAGCGGGAGCTAACAAGGGAGCCAATAGCATTTCTCTATTTTTTTATATTAATATTAAAAAATTTAATATTTAACTTTTTTAATATTTATTTGCAGTATTAAAAATTTTAAAATCACCAAATAGTTAATTTTGTGGTCAACTTTTTCACTTACGACTTATACATTACGACAACCAAACACCGTAAAGTACAATACACTTTCCCACTTTACAATTTTATATTACCAAACACCGTAAAATTTACATACATGTAACTTATTTACAATTGTAAAAGACTTTACCAATTACAATTACGAATTACGGCCAGTTACGACAACCAAACAGATCCTTTATATGTCTTCTGTAAGATATTTCAAGCACACTTTATTGTTTCACCTGCAATGGTGACAAAAACATCTTCATCAACTGCGCAATATGTAATGTCTCGATCCCGCGAGTGCGACGACGTTACTGAGACGTATATAACTAGGTCGAAAATAACTCTCACACATATACGCTTGGAAAGAATCAGAGTACGAAAGTACGTGGTGCGTTATATATTCCAACATACAAGTACAATTACAAAGTCATCACAGATATGACACAATATTACAAGATATTATATCATCGATAAGCACAAATATGAGAATGCAAAGAGATATATAATTTTGAACAATACAAAAAATGCCGACGAGTTATAAAAGAAAAAACTCCACAGACGAGAGAGGGGCCTGAAAGGATGAACTCCAGACGATCTGCCAAAACTCCACACTTCCCTCTTCATTTCTACACAGCAACTAAAAGCTACAAAAGGCAAACTCAGGAGATGAGTTAAAAATAATAATAATAATAATAAATAAATAAATAAATGCTCACGAGGTACGAAAAGAAAACTCAGCAAACGGGGCAGGGTTTTTCTCTGAAACCCTAACTGATATGTAGGGTTTCCATCGAGCTCGAATCTTCTCTCTCTCGCTACACTATCAATTAAATTGAATTTGGATAGATCTTGTTTATTTCTGACTGTCGCCAACTCTCTCGATCTGAACGATGCTGGGGGTCGAAAGCTATACAAGACGAAGCTGTGTATACTGTACCAGAGGGGCCGATGCTCTCGCCCTAACTGCAATTTCGCCCACGGCGACGCCGAGCTCCGATGATTCGCCGGTGGCTCCTCTTCTTTCAATGGTAATAATTACACTTTTTTCCGAGTTCATTTCGATTGTTTTGATCTCCAATTTAAGATTTTTGTTTGAACAAGTGAACTGTTAGTCATTTGGCATGTAAAGGTATCAGCTTTATGGATTGATGTTGTGCTGAATTTTGTGATATTCGGTTTGAAACATAGGACCTCAGAGCTTGAGCTGAGCTGAGCTGAGCGTGAAGGGAGTCCTTTTAAAGAATTTGAATGCATTTTGTTTAATAAATGAACTATTGTTTTCTAACAAGTTCTATTATCGGATCCATAACCCATTAAGTATGCCCATCAAAAAAATTATTCCACCCTGGTGATCCTCTGGACTTAATTCTCGTGATTTAGTACTGCGCTTGGAGATCAAATTGAATATGAGAGGTATTACCTGAAAGACACCATTATTCTGTACTGTACAGTATGAAACTAGAGGATTACGAAAATATCTATATTTCATGCAGCCATTTTTTTTCAGAGTTTTGCCTTCTTCATGATAAACAATTACAAGCTTCAATTAGGTTACAATTATTGGCAAGCATTCCTATTCCTATTGGGAAGCCCAAGTGTTTTCTTTTGATAAGGCCATTCCAAAACCATCTTAGACATTTCTTCTATGAAAGAAAGGTACTATTTTACAGTCATTTGGGTACCTAAGCTCATCTCTTCTGCCAAAGAAAGTACTCTTTCTATCTGCAAATTGTCCTAGATATTCTTGCTGCTCAGTTTATTTAGATAGATACTTCTTTAACCTTTAGCTACTTCTAGGATGAGGTCTCTCTGGTCAGCTGCATGTTTACTGAGTAAAGGATATGCGGTGACTTCCGTTTGGTGCTCTTTCTTGAAGACTAATGCTTGATACAGTTAAAATAGACGGTTTAACTTCATTTTTTTCACTACCTTTTCTCTACTTTCATGTTACGATGAATGTTTGTGGCATGAGAAGTCCACACAATTATCTCTTGGTGTTGCCAACAATACAATGATGGTATTACATTTTTCACTTTGTAAAAGATAAGCTCTTGGCATCATGGTTCAAAGTAGCAGTCTCGGCCGCCGACTCGGCGGGCACCGTTTTACATTGGTCACGGCGTTGCGGAACGGAATCGGGTGAGACGTGCGAAACGCTATACAGAGTGCTCAAAAAATCTGAAAAAATCACAACAAATCTTTAAAAAAATGTAGACATCAAAATTAATGTATAACACGTCCAAAACATATCATTTAGCATACTAAACATGAAGATAATGCATAAATACATACGTCGCGATATTAAAATATCAAAATAAATTCATAATTTAGTAAATTATATGAAATTAATTAAATTAAATTAACTACTCTTTTCACTAAAGTAAAGATTAGTTCTACGTTTCTAATAAAAATTTAAATTATATGAAATTAATTATATGAAATTTTGGCTAGATTCGGGGCCGACTTGGCCCCGACTCGGTTGAGTCGGCCTTGACTCAGGCTCGACTCGGGTGACTCGGCCCGAGTCAAGCAAAACAATATAATATGTTGACCCGTGGACCGGTCTTGGAACGGGGAAGGCCTTTTTGGTTCTGACTCGACTAAGTCTAAGTCGGAACCGGAACGGCCGAGTTTTTGAACCATGCTTGGCATACAAAGCGTAGAGAAATTAATTTGCCTTCCTTTTCTTAGACTGTATAGTTTCTTTAATGACCTTACTTTGTAGAGGTTCGGCTTTGCTTGAAGACAAGTTTTTGTGCTTTTTTTTTGGGGGTGAATAAATACTTGTTCTCGATGTTCTATATTGCTTCACCAAAAAAAGTCAATTAGCTGATGAAAAAGTATAACGGGTGGTGATGACTTAGCATGACCTGTCGACAAAGATTCTGTCCAGACTAAAATTTAAAGTTTTTTCATTTGAGAAAAAAATACAGTTTTAGTTTCTAAAGGAACAGAATGTAATTTTTTTCTAATCTTTTCTCTCATGGACTTGGATTTTTTTTCTTTTAGTTACTTGCTATTATGTGCATACCTTATGGGGTTGACTATTACTGTGTGCAGATGAAAAGTATGTCCTTGTTTTCTTCTGATCGAAAATCTGGTCATGTGAAGGTTACTGCAGA